>JAZHYW010052165.1:0-53536 GCA_037355805.1 Ixodes ricinus
GCGTCAGATCAAATAATCTGCAGAAACAGTTGCTGGCCAAATGAGAGCTCAGCTTGCAGGACGCCGAAGCACTAGCCGTGGCAGCATAAACTGCAGAAGCCGACGTACAAAAAAAGTGTCATGGGAGAGTGGGCCATCCGAGGTACACACACTGAAGGGTCAGCAGAGGATGCCTTCCGTTGCCAGGACATCGCTGCATTCACCAGTAGGCTGCGAGCGCTGCGGTTATGCCAGTCACAGCAGTAGCAACTGTAAATGGCAGAAAGCAAAATGTTTCCACTGTGGCAAGCAAGGGCATTTGGCTCGCAAGTGGCGTAACCCTAAGAGCTCAAGGGGACAAAACAATCACTACGAGCAGTAGAGTCCCTGGACGAAGATGACGACAGCTTGACCACACAGATTTGAAATCTGGTAACCCTAAAAGAAAGGACGCTTGTGCGGCCATTGCGACGCACGTTCACGTGGGATGGAATTGATCTGGTCATGGAAATTGACACGGGGTCATCTGTCTGCGTCATAACGAGAGAAATGTACGAAAGGCATCGCAAAACTTGGCCAAGACTTCAAAAGCCTCAATTGAAGTTGGGTTGCTACATCGGATCAATTCCAGTTATCGGAGAGTTAGCCATGAAAGTCGTATACCAGTCGACGACCGTACGGGGTACATTGACCGTCGTGGATTGCCGAGGTCCATGTTTGTGCGGAGGAGACTTGATTCAGAAATTGAATCAACATGACGTTCCTGTTTTGAGCCTGACAGCAATCCCGAAATCTCCCTGTGGCCAGCAGCAAGGTATCCAGAGTCTACTGGACAAGTACGAAGACCTCTTCTCTCCAGAGCTTGGACTCATTCAGGGACCACCTGCGCATCTGTACCTCAAGGATGGAGCAACTCCAAAGTTTTGCAAGGCACGATCTATTCCGTTTGCCTTAAGAGAGAAAGTATGCCTGGAGTTGGATAGGCTAAAACAGGCCGGCATTATTTCACCAGTTGCATACTCCGAATGGGCTACGCCCATTGTGTTGGTTCTCTAAAAAGGTGGGATTGTAAGCATTTGTGGGGATTTTAAGGTGACACTGAATCCTGTTTGTGAGCTAAAACAGTACCCACTCCAGATTATCGAGAACATGTGTGCTTGTCCGAATGGCGGTGACCGTTTCAGCACACTAGACTTGCGGGACGCGTATAACCAAGTGCCTCTCGATGAGGAATCGCGGAACCTTGCGGTTATCAACACGCATCGTGGCCTCTTATGCTATCACCGATTACCATTTGGAGTAGCCTCAACGCCCGCTATCTTTCAACGCAAGACAGAATGTGTCCTCCAAGGTCATCCAGATGTGCAAGCCTACTTGGATGACGTCATACTTTTGGAACAAAGCTCTAACGATGGAACAAAACTGAAATGTCTTTTGCAGCGATTCCGAGAGCACGGGGTGAAGTTGCGCAAGGACAACGTGCAGATTCAGGCAAGAATCGGTCACCTACCTTAGCCATCAGATTGACGGAGAGGGACTGCACCCAACAGAAAATAACCTTGTGGCCATCGCTGGGGCTCCGTGTCCGAAAAAACGTGAGTGAACTGCGCTCATTTATCGGCATGTTGACCTTCTACAGCAGATTTCTACCACAAATGTCCACGCTGCTAACGCCGCCCTATCTACTCTTAGAAAAGGGTTGTCGTTGGTTGTGGGGCCCTGCACAGCACGAGGCATTTATCAAAGCGAGGAAAGCTTTAACAACAGGAAACGTGTTGACACATTTCGACCCAGCGAAAGGACTGCGCTAGGAGTGTGACGCATCACCGTATGGCGTTGGGGCCATGTTGTTTCACCGTGTAGGAAATGAGGACAGGCCGATCGGTTTCCGCTCACGTACCTTAACTGCTGCGGAAAGAAATTACTCCCAGTTGGAACGCGAGGCACTCACTCATTTTTGGTGTGACCAAGTTCCGCGATTACCTTTTGGGCAGAGAGTTTACCTTGGTAACCGACCACCAGCCACTCCAGGGATTGCTAAAGCCAGGCCGGCCGACCCCCGCCATGGCTGCTGCAAGGATTCCGCGTTGGGCACTGCTGCTTGAGGCTACCAGTACAAGCTGGACTACCAGCCTGGTAAACTGATGTTCAACGCAGATGCCTTAAGCCGGTTACCGCTACCGACATCTAAGGAATCATGCAGCTCAATGGAGCTTCCGGAGATTGTCTTAGCACTGAATAATTTTGACGAAGGGACCGTAACCACCAGAGAGCTGAAAGATCTGACTGCCGGCGACGACGTGCTCCTAAAAGTTAAAAGATACATCCCAGATGGATGGCCAACGAGCCGAAAGCACCTAGAAGTCGAATTACAACCATTCTATGACAAGAAGCTCGAGCTCTCAGTAGCACAGGACCTCGTGTACTGGGGTAACCGGGTCGTGATTCCAGCAAAGGCGAGTAAACGACTGATAAGCCTTCTTCATGAAACCCACCAGGGAGCATCCTCAATGAAAGCGGTCGCGCGGTCAAAGTTCTGGTGGCCTGGTCTCGACAGGGCAATTGAAAGCAGGGCGGCAGTTTGCAGGGAATGTGTTCAACCTATGCCTATGCCAAGTGCGAAAGAGCCAGTTAATTGGCCCGAGACCAGGGAAAATTGGTCAAGAATACACATTCATATTGCTGGGCCAATAAAGGTAAAAATGGTACTAATTGTTGTCGATTCACACAGCAAATGGATCGAAGTCTTACCATTGTCCCACGTGAACACTCAATCAACGATAGCAACGTTACGTATGTTGTTCAGTCAATTTGGAATTCCGCGCACGTTGGTGTCAGATAACGGGACTCAGTTCACAAGTCAGGAGTTTAAGACGTTTGTCACGATGAACAACATTTCGCGTCTTCGGACCGCTCCTTCCACCCGCAATCCAACGGTTTGGCGGAAAGGGCCGTGCGCACCGTCAAAGAGGGGATTAAGAAGATGCGAGGTGAGAACTTGGAAACTAACCTTGTTCGGATGCTGTTCAATTACAGAAGAACGCCACACGCCTCCGGAAGATCCCCGTCGGAAGTCCTGCTGGGCTATCAAATTCAATCAAGGATCGACACCTGCTTTCCATCGGTTGCACGGGACGCTAGGAATGATGATCCCGGATAGAATTTTGCTTCTGGGGATCCTGTGTATTTTCGCAACTACGGGGATGGGGACAACTGGACGCCTGGTGAAGTCAAGTCCAACTCTGGGTCGCGAATGCTGACAGTCCCAACGCCATCAAAGGTGGTGCATCGCCACGCTGACCAAGTACAGAGAAGGATACCGGGAGAGGATTACCTGCTACACCAGCAGGCCGGTACGCGGCCTCCGACAACATCATCACCTTCGGCGATCACAAACGATGAAAGCCACCATCCAGACGCGCCAACGGCAATCCCAGTGGAACTCCAGGAAGAAGCGACGCTGTGGCGTTCAAGCAGGACCCGAAAGCCCGTCGACAGGTTTCACTTCTAAAGAAAAGAGAATTGTAGAAAACGCAGCCCCATGTTATTGTTTTCTACGAACATTTTCTTGTGTATTTTGTAATCATGTTCGTCACGTGCCAAAGCACGTGCGTCTATTTCCTTTTTTTATAGTGTGGTTTTTTGCTCTGGCACGTGGCGTTCAAACCTCGTCTTCTTCAGAGCAGAGATAAACCTCGGAGTCGTTCAGCCACCACCAGACGCCTGTCTTACTCGCGACGGGCTCTGCCACGTCGTAACAATAAGGATCACCATGGAAGGAGGGGGTGAATATGTAGCGGCGGTTGGGATTACGACGGGTGGAGTGGTCATCTTCGTTTTATTCTCTTTAGCCTGTGAGGAAGGGGATTCAATTTCGGGGTTGCCCTTTGGAACGGCGGCTTGTTCGGCCTCTTGCGGCTTTGGCAAAAGGGTTGCCCGCTGGGTTTGACACGTCACTTGGCCGGGGTGTCATCGAAGGGGTACGCTTCACGGGCAGATAACGCAATACCCGCACTTTCACTAAGTTATATCGAATGACGAACTATGAGGCGGCCAGTAACTGGAAAAATATACACGTTTAGTGGGGCGAATATGTGCTTGCGATGAACTGCGCTCGCAGACCCATAGGGAGCACATTTTTTAGACGCAGGGGTTTCGCAAATCTTCCAACCAGAATGCTCGGCCTTTGAACATTTTAAACAAGAAGCTTCTCGGGCGTTGTAGAAATTAATATTACAACGCAATAATAAAAGTTACGCAGCCCTTAGAAATCTTTGCTTCTGTATGCGAGTCGGGTGCGGTGCCGCTCGGCCATGCACTCGGCAATATTACGCAAATCCTATACGGTCAGGTGCTCCTGATTTCTCTATACATTACGTCATCCAAATGTGAAACAGTATTTCTCTGTTCCTCTCAAGAAATTGTATGACGCGCTAATTCTTAACGAAGTAATGACGGAAAATAATTTCGGATTACGCTCTAAATCGCTTGGCCACAAGTGTCCTCGACATCTCAAACGAAATTCTAGGTTTTATTAGGATGGTGGGCGTAATCAAAATTATTCTGTTTAATTGCTTAGATATATTTATTGCCACAAATTGCAATATGAAAACCCTCAAAAGTTTTTCACATTTACCCTAGAATCCATGACACTAAATAAGACCGAAATAAAAAAACGAACCAATGTTAACATTGTCCTAATGTTTGCAACATATCTCTGTTTAGATATCACCATAACATAATTATAGTAACCTCCTCGCTCTACCAAATATACGGAATTATATTATATGCTATTGCGAATACAGGTTTACGTAAAAACAGGTTGTATTCTCTTGCCATCAAACACTAGTTCAACCATTCTTTGTTCTCTTGTAAGAGTCCCACAAGTATTTTTGTTTTCCATTTCTCCGCCACTCTGTATTATAAAGTGATATATATATTTTTGAGAATTTACGGTTGAAGTATTTCCGCGCTTGTGCGCGCAATCGTAAAACGTGAAGTTTCCTTTTGTTTTAGTTTTGCTTGATCTTAAGCAATCCTGTTACTTCATCTGCAACAAGTAGTTTTCAAGGAAGAACAGCGGTGTGAATATCCAAATTTTATTTTTTGTAATATCTTTAACTGTGACGTGGGCATTTTTAGAATTATATTTATTTAAACAAAAATTAGAGACGTTTGCAATCCCCTGTAACGCCGAATTAGAGCGCAGCTCTTTAAGAGGAGGAGGGGAAGGTATGGAGAGCGGGGTATGCTCCTTCTCCTCAACCGTACCCTTCTCCTCTCCTTCTCCTCTCGCATTTAAAGGAAAACTTTCCGCTAAATTTAGCGGGGAAGTTTATTCCGCTAAATTAAGCCGGGAAACTTTTCTGCTATATTTGCCGGGGAAATTTTATCCGCTAAATTTTGAGGTGATATTTGCCCATAATGTATTGCACGATTAAGCCGATGGCAACGCCGACGCCGCTTAAGCCGGAAACGGACGCCTAAGAGCTGCGCTCTAAAAAAAAGCTTTATGAGCGTGAGGAACTGGTTGTCCAATTTAGATGAATGCGTCTGTTGATATCAAGGTTTACGCGAAAAGGTCATTCGTTTGTAGTGTCCAGAAAAAAAAAGTCATCCGTAAAGCGGTCGGTGACGTTGGCATTGGGTATATATGTAAAGCGAGCAAAATAAGGTATTTTAGATACGTATGAGACGTTCCCCTCTTCACTTCGTTCAATCTGAAAGTTTTATTTTCTTGTATTTCCTCACCACTGATTCATGTATTAAATTGTGATCAATTATCCTTCGCTTGCTTGCGCACGTACTGTTTTTTATATTTGTTTTATAGCCACCTAAAAGACCGTTGATGGAGTATGATTTTCGATTTTAGACTCACTGGCGGATTAAATTCAGGTAAAAGGAGAGCTTAGTGTTCTTACAAATCTTTTTTTCATAGTAATGAAAAAGAATTATCGGCTACAAGAAAAGAGAATGGGAGATTTAGAAACTTTTACAACAATAAACAAATACTGTTTGCGTGTGGCCATCATTTATTATATTTTAACTCCATCTAATTTGAATGCCAACATTATGTTGGTAGATGGTTTGTGTGCGTGTATTTTTTTAAATACACAACTTTAGATAACCTGCACTAAATTATAGTGGCGGGGCATAAAAAATTTACAGTGATGAAATCCTTATTTAATGGTCGCAATCATTTAGCGTCAGAAGAAAGTCTGGTTAGTTGATTGCTGATGGACATAGTTAAAAAAGTGGAAGATAGACGGAGCGAAGTCAGGGAACTATATTAGCATTTAGCTTTTGTTGCTCAAAACGTGTGCATCTATTCAAAAAATAAATTCAAAGAAGGATTGTGAGAAATATAGAAAGGGGTCAGTAAATTTGCTAAGAGCAAGGTAATATAAAAATAAAGCTAAAAATGGCAAGGTTGCGGTGGCGTAATACCTAAAAATGTTCATAATTTGTGCCAATATTGCTAAATTTTACGGTGTTCCATAAATTTTAAAAAGTCGATGAATGGTTGAACATTAACGCAATATACTTATAAATGTACATGTGCAATTTTGTCATATACAATAAAGGTTCCACGGCTTTGTTACCGAAATCTGGAGCAGAAGATGTGACCAACACTACGAGTGGTGCTTCACAAACCGAGGGTGCCCTGGTACTTTCGACAGTTGTTCCAACAATGACAACGGACACTTCCACCAGCATGGCAACTACGACAAGACGTGCGTATGATAGTGCCACTTCTCGGATGTCGATTCCAGTTTAGGCCTCCCACGGCGACACATTTTCATATATGAGTATGCATGAAGTGTTTAACGAATAATGTTTTTTTGGTTGGATTTCGTGCGAAATGTGTAGCGATCGAATGTGATGAAAGGTGTTTCCCGCATGCAAAGGCAACATAAAACATGCGTAGTTCATTGTAGGTAATCCATAATCATTCTAAACATTTATAAGTGTAGTGGTTAGTACACCCGAAAGGATTTTGGCACACACGGAGTTCGACTCCGCGCGTATCTAAATATGTTTGCCTTTTTGGCGTCTTCATGCGATCAAGCACAGTTCATTAACCTGGTCGTTTGTAGTTACGATTTTTATCATTAATACATAAACATAAATGCCGAAGTGCGAAATCATATCTATAAGTTATTTGCCCCAAAAACACATGATCGAAAATGATCAATTACTAGCATGAAATAACACTATAAGAATGTAAAAGAACCGTATATTATTATATTTGCTGTAAGAAACTGATATTTTTGTACAACCTCTTTTATAAACTTATACTGTTCTTACAAGTTTATGTATGCCCTGTTACGATCTTATTTTATCATAAATGAATTTTCCACCATAATATTTCTTGTACAAATTAAAAATTTCGCTACCGTAGAATCTAATATTGAGAATAAGAAAAAAAAAAACTAGCGAGATTCGCCCAGGGGCTCGTATGGAATCAAACCGACGAACATGCGATCCGCAGCCCAACGCATTTGGCAGTCACCATAAGGAGGACATAAAAAGGCGCAAGAAGCTGGGTGAAGTATGAAGTAATTGCCGTTTTCTGTCGCCAGCAATAGCATGCAATTGTCTTCGGCAAGTGATATTTAGTTCACAATATTTCTTACGATCAGCAGCTAGCCATACTTAGTTTAGTATACTTCGTCCGCACTCAACCATCAGCGCGTGTTATACGTGTTTTTTTTTCTCTGTTGTTTTGCGGATATCATCCATCCGCAGAGGGGCAGAAATAAAGCATAATGCCTGACAGCGCCCCTGCACCCTGCAGTCTAAACAAAAGAAATAGCATTTCAAACAAGTCAGAGGGAGAATAAATGACAAGACGGCCATTTTCAGAAAAGCAATTAGAAATATTTCTTGAAGAAATATCTGAAAAACACCTGAAATAAAATGACGCAATTTAAACAACTACAGAAGCATCAGAGTATTCAACAATATGGGGCGACGTGCATTTCACAACCCAGAGTCAAATAAAAATAAAAATAAAGATACATATGCTGTAAACAACTTGATTTTAGCGAGGACCTAATTTTCGCGAAATTCGCGAGACGCCCACAATTCGCGAAAAATTGGTTTCGCGAAAACTTCCGGTAAAAAGTAAATACATTTGAATCTGTATTCAGATATCTCCGCGTGGCGAAAATGAGAACCCGCGAATTATTCCAAAACTTCCACTTTAACCTAAATCGCGAAATTTTGAGCCCGGGAACACCAAGTCGTTTACCGTATATACGAATTTGAGCAGAACTGCACATAAATTTGTAAACAAGTTTTGATAAAAGAAAGAAGCAAGCAAAACCGAAACTAAAAATGAGGCTTCAAAAACAAAAATGAGGCTGCAGAACTGAAAATGAGGCTACTAAAGTTTTATGTACGTTATTTCTCTTTAAAAGTAAATAAAACTAAACATACGAGCCTTACATGGATGACAATACGATATCACTGAAAACTAGAGCTCGTCTGCAGTCGTTTTGAACCTTGGAAGAGGTGCACAAAAATCTACATTAATACCGGGGAATTTAAGATTTTGTTCTCATATCCGACGAACTTTGCCTGTTATAGTTTGTTCGTATGCTTGGGATTAAATGTTTCCGATATCTTAATGTGTATGCACTAGAATGAGGTATCTACGTAAAAAAAAATATTATTTTTGTAGGTTCAAAGATACAATTTAATGTAATATATTCGGTCTACCTTCAATATAATATTTTAAGAAAAGTGGTTGAGTACTCAAATTTCTTACAATGCCTCTGTAATTTTCAAAAATACGAAACATTTGTTTTCTGCAGAATATTTCGTTTGTTGTAGTTAGATGCAGTAGTCTTACCCCAAACCAACATACAATACCTAATCTTAAAATGAAAGAGCGAATATTATAACGTAATTTTAAGGCAAGTCAGTATCAAATATTGCATTTTGTATATCAAACCAATAACTCGGGGCAGCTCTCCTTTAGTCTATTGACGAGGTTGGACCATGTGAGATGTTCGCTAGACAGACGCCCAAGAACTTTTGGTCTCCAACTTGTTCTATAACGGTGTTTTCAAATATAATGTTAATTAAGCTGTTGTTTGGCTTGCGAACAGGTTTGAACATTATGTGTTTTGTCTTAGTTGTGTTTAGCTTCAGTCTATTCACTCGTAGCCAATTGAATAAAGTAATGAGTTAGGCATTGAAATCATTTTCTAGGCACTCTTTTGTCCTACCAGTCAAAAAAGCATTTTTGTCATCCGCATACAGTACAAACTCGAGGGAGCCAGGTAATATCCTCATGTCATTCACGTAAACAATAAATAACAAAGAACCTAGTATAAAGCATTAAGGAACACTATGCCGTATTCTCAATTTACTATTTATCTTGAGTATAGAGACGTACTGGTGAAAATGTTTTATAACATTTTCCATTAGTTTTAACGCTATTCCTCTTGAACCGTAACTCTGAAGTTTTGTTAGGAGGATATTATGTTGAAGCTGTATCGAAGGAATTTTTTTAAATCTAAAATCGAACACAGCGTGAACTGTTTGTTTTCAATGTTTTCTACGTACAGTATTGCACTCATAGACCGAAGTCGATTATCTGCGCGCGCGCCTGGTACCAAAATGACGATGCGCAGCTCCCCTGGTGCA
The DNA here is from genome assembly GCA_037355805.1 of Ixodes ricinus. Lineage (NCBI taxonomy): Eukaryota > Metazoa > Arthropoda > Arachnida > Ixodida > Ixodidae > Ixodes > Ixodes ricinus. Next base: position 9,637 of record JAZHYW010052165.1, read on the forward strand.
CTTACAGCATCAATGAAGGATCGTAAATTGATAACGCACTGATGAATAGCGCAGCGGTGTATGATGTCACGACTGAGCAGATCAGTCGATAGATAAGTTAGCTGACGAGACTGATGTGCCCCACTTGTAACTACTTCGGTTACGAAAAGAGGCTCTTGCCATCAAAGAATACTAAAAAACGAAATGTGGTAGACGCATATTCTGAGAAATCAGAACTCGTTAACACTTTTCATTTAAACATCTTCTTTCCACATTCATATTTTTAATAACTTAAACAAAATTATAAGAAACCCAAGAAATTTCTTAAATTTGTTTAGATAAGATTACAGTGTACAAATATGTTCTTGTAATGTGCATGTAAGCTATTATATGATCGTAATATTCCACGTGCGTTCAATGAACGAAGCTCTTTATTCTGCATATATAATTTTTACAAGGAATACCGTAGTTACGTGAAGTTACGCCGCGGTGTCACGTGACCTGAGTCGGATAACGCGATGTGCTGGGAAATAAATGTTTCTTTATATTTCGTGGTACCATGAAATAAACATTACGGTGTCAAGATAGGTGTAGCCCGAAAATTCCCCCTAAGCTTAGGGAATTTATTTTCTGAGTCGTGGATTTGCATGACTGCGTCACGCAACGTGGTCACATGACGCGATATAACAGTCTCAACTCATGGTGTCATATTGTAACGTTGATTAAAAAAACACTCCTGATAGAATACTATCGCAAAATGAAATTCGAAATAAACGCTTGATTTGTAAAAAGTTTACCTCGTCTAGCAGAGGAAAATCGACATTCAATTTTTTTAATTTTTTCGAAGACTGTATTAACTTTAACGTTATATGGGGAAACCTGGAAGCTGTAAATAGTTCCAAAATGTAAGGACAACTGGCACAATTTAGTGCACCCTTCATCTCAACTAAAACTGTTGGTACGTTACTGAATCGTGGCCATTTATAATAATAATAATAATAATAATAATAATAATAATAATAATAATAATAATAATAATAATAATAATAAATATTTATTCAACATTGCAAATATAACCAACCACTTGAGTGTCGGGTCTGGTCAAAGCAGCAGAGGCTTGTGGGACCAGATCCAGCGTTTGGTGTGGCAGGCAGGATATTCGCACGAACTCACATCACGTGCACAAAAAAAACAAAAAAACTAACACAAACACATTTTGAAGTTTCATAAGAGTACACGTGGAAAGTCAGAGTTGGTGTTGTTGTCGTGTTTGCATAATGCTTGAAGATGAGTCATAAAAAAAAAGAACACTGAGTGGCACACACTTTCGCGCACGAAATCACGCAAAATGCAACAGGAAATATCGTATTGTAGACATGAATGTATCTTGCTGAGACAGGCAAATTCACTCAGGGTATGTTCACACAAAAAATAAAATGCATAGAGTCAAATAACAAATTTCACACAATACATCTACTAGTCATTTTGTGTGTCGAAAAAAAATAAACATAAATAAAATAAACGCTTCAGTAAAAAAAAAAAAAAGAATGACACGAGGGAATTAGCGATATGTAAGAACAAAGAAAACAGAGTTAAAAGCAGTAAAGTTCACTGTCTATACACGTCGGAGAACGAGCTCCTTAGAAATTTCTTTAGTGTCTTGTTTGAAGTAAGGAGAAGCAAAGAATCTGGTACTTCATTAAATATTTTTGGAACATAAAATGAGCGAATACTTTCGCCGTAATGAGTCCTTACCCGCGGAGTTTGAAAACGCGGAGCAGATCTCAGATCACGAAGTAGACTTGACGACACCTTGAACTCACTTCCCCAAAAGTGTCGCCAGATAACAGTTTGAAGAAATAGTGAGTGAAAACAAGGTAACTCGAGAGAGGCAAACAAGTTATCACAGGATATAAAGTCTTTGCTATATGCGACACTTTTCAAAATTCCTTTTAAAATACGATCAACTCTTAGATGCCAGAACTGAGGACAATTAAAAAATACAGTGATGCCGTATCTGAGTATGCTGTAGGCTAACGCGTGCGTAATGCTCTTTTTAAGTGACAATGGTAGAAATCCTTTTATATGGTAAAGCAAACAAGAAACAGTTCTCAATCTTTTGCATATATAAGACATATGTGTGTTCCACGATAGATCACAGTCAAAGTTAAGGCCTAAGTATTTTACTGAGTCAACATACTCAACAGGTTTACAATTATCACATGAGCAGCTGGAGTTATGTAGAAACAGTGGAGAAGTCAAACTTACATTTTTTAATGGATTGTGAAAGCATATCAGCTTGGTTTTGGAAGCATTTACACGAAGCTTATTTGCTAAGAACCAGTCCATTATTTTAGTTACATCTGCTTGGAGCATTTCTATTGCACGCTGGTATATTAGATGCTGTGAAAATATAAGGGTATCATCCGCGTATTGCAATATATTGGAAGTGGTCATTACTGTTGAAATATCGTTTACAAAAATGTTAAATAATAGTGGAGACAAAATGGAGCCCTGTGGAACACCGGAGGTTAAGGAAGCATGCGAACTGCGGACGTTATCTATTGACACAACTTGGGAACGATTCGTGAGAAAACTTTTTAGTAAATCATGAAACGGACCACGAAAGCCCACCCTATGAAGCTTGTCTAAAAGGATGGTGTGGTTAACGGTGTCGAATGCCTTGGCGACATCAATGAAGATGGCGCACGTATACATGTTGTTGTCAAAGGACGAGTGTATCATGTCAGAAAAAGTCTCAAGAAGATGAGTGGTACCACGACCAGCTACGAACCCGTATTGATGCGGTGAGATTATGTTGTACTTCTCAAGGAACCCGGACATAACGACAAAAACATGTTTCTCTAATATCTGGGAAATGCAAGACAATATTGAAATAGGCCTGTATGAAGAAACTTGACTTGGTGCACCACCTTTGAAGAGAGGAACAACCAAGGCCTGCTTTAAATCATCAGGTACATGAGCAGTTTTTAGTATATTATTTATAAGAACAAGGAGAACGTTTTTCAGGGAGTCATAATTTCGACATAAGTCACGAACTGTCAGGCCATCAACACCCGCCGACCTAGAGCGTTTGAAACCAAACAGATATGACCGCAAATCTGACTCTGAAAGAGTTGGGAGGAAAGCGGATTCAGAGGTAAACGGAATGTTTGATGTTAGTACATCATCATCATTAGACGAGAGCGTGAGTGAGTTCGCAAAAAACTCGTTAAAGGCAGTGACAGTAGAAGTTAAATCCGTTCCGAAATGCTTTTTTAATGATTCAGTCGCGCTCGTCTGCATGTGACCACGAAGCTCGTTTACAATCGACCAAGTTTTTTAAGAGTCAGAACGAGCGTCAGAAATCTTTTTAGCATAATAGTTTCTCTTTGCTGATCTGATTAGAGCATTAACCCTATTTCTTTGTATTTTACATTCTATTTCAAGATTAATGTTGTTGGGAGAGCGCCGAAATCTTTTCCATAATTGTTCTTTACGAGTTATAGCTCCAAGGATATCTGATGTAAGCCAGGGCAATGAAGGTCTACGTTTTTTAACGTAAACACTCGTTGTCGATAAGTTACGAAATTTTCTAATGATGTCCACGAACGCAGAATACATGTTCATGCTATTAACGGAGGATATAAATTTGCTCCAGTCAAAGTTCTTAATGCACCGATCGAAAGTACCAAAATCAAGTCTCTCCAAACGAAAACTACTCTCAAGGTTATGAGCTATTCTTGAATGAAAAACGCATTTACAAGCAATAAAGTAATGATCTGCGAGCTTCTGTAGAATGACAGCGGAGTGAATAGAAGAATCAGAAGATCTAATATTTATATGATCTAAGCAGGAGGAGACGAGGTTCCCGTTTAACACTTCTTCTCGGGTAGGACGGTTAATGGTAGGTATTATTCCGAATTCAGCAAGTATTGATAGATAATCACAAACAAATGATTTGGATGTCTTGAGGATGTCAATGTTTATATCTCCTACCAAAAGTAACTGTGCTTCGTTAGATAGTTTTCCTAGATTTTCTCTTAACTCCTCTAAGAAGTTTGTGCAGCTCGACGATGGAGGTCTATAGAGTGCTAGCAAGCACACTGTGTGTTTAGAATTGGAAACACTAAACATCAAGCTTTCTGAGTGGTTAAATAGTATATCAATTGGAGTTGACATCCACGTGTCTTTTATAAACACGCCAATTCCGCCTCCTCGAGTAGATGAACGAGTATAAAAGAAGTTTTGAAATCTTTTCAGTTTAAACTGACACAGGTTATCAGCGCTGACATTTATTTCGGTTAACACGATTGCATCAATATGGTCACGTACTTCATCAACAATGATCTTAAATTCGTCCCAGTATTTCCGAATACTGCGAATGTTGACGTGTAAAACAGTGAAAGACTCGGAGGAAGAAGAAGAAAATGATTCATTAATTATTAATAATAATAATAATAATAATAATAATAATAATAATAATAATAATAATAATAATAATAATAATAATATAATAATAATAATAATAATAATAATAATAATAATAATAATAATAATAATAATAATAATAATAAAAACTTTTATTGAATGTAGCATAAAAGAAGGTTGCGTAACGGGCGCATCAAAGCCAGCATTAGGCTTGTGCGATGCTACCCAACAGTTTAACGTAGCTTGGAACCCGCATGTGAACTGAAGCTTAACTATATACAGGTGTCCTTAGGATGTCTCGGGTATGTTACGCTACAGTTAGACACACAAACACACGCACATACACAGATATACGAATCCGTTAGCAGATGCATTGTCAAACATAAAAAAAACATTAAAAAAAAAGAAGAGCAAGCAATGAAATTTCTGTAGACAAAGCAAAATTATGCATTAAGCATAAAAGGAAAAGGCGACTATACTAAACACAAATACACAACATCGAGTCCAAATGTGAAGTGTTGCAACCCCAAAGTTGCATAGGTGTAACCTACACTAAGAAAAATAAAATATATAAACAAAAAATATTTAAAAAATAATAAAAATTAATATACAGGCCATACATAGATGCCCAGTCGAATATCATGTCAGAAAGTGATTCTTCTGAGAGCCTTTTAACTGCTCGCAGCGAAGTAAGAGAAAGAAGCTCAGGCGGCAGATGAGAAAAATTTGCGGAACATAATATGCGCGCGTACTTTCGCCATAGCGAGTATGAACACGGGGAATTTCAAAAGGCTGCACGTGACGCAGGACACGAGAAGGTGAACTAACTACTTTAAAATCGTTGCTCCAGAAATGCCGCAATGCAACAGTTTGAACGTACAGCGTTTGACAGTTAGGAAGCTCAAGAAGATCGAAAAGGGTGGTGTCTTCAGGCACATGTAGCTTGTAAGAAACACTCTTGAGAATTGCTTTCAGGAGGGAGTCTATTCTCATTTTCCAGAAAGCTGAACAATTCCCAAAAACAGTGATGCCATAACGGAGGACGCTATATGCAAGGGCATGTGCTATTGATTTTCGAATGGAAAGTGGCATAAAGCATTTAGACCTATACAATAGACAGCTCGCGCTTCTTAGTTTTTTGCATATATAAGGTATATGAACATGCCATTTCAAGCTACTATCAAAAAATATTCCAAGGTACTTAACATTATCAGCATATTCTAAAGGGACGCAGTTGCACTGAGTGCAAGCTGATGAGTGCAAAACAAATGGAAAATCAAGCCTGACTATTTTGAGTGGGTTGTGGAAGCATACCAGTTTAGTTTTTTTACATTTACCGAGATAAGGTTTCTCTCAAACCAGTTCATTAGCGCAGTTGCATGACATTGCAATTGGCGGATAGAGTCTAAGTAATTAATGTGTTGCGACATGATTAGTGTGTCGTCTGCATACTGGTATATTTTACATCCTGTTACAGATTCGTTGATGTCGTTGACAAAAATATTGAATAAAAGGGGTGATAGAATCGAACCCTGCGGCACACCTGCTTTTAGTGTAGTTCGATAGCTTTGGATACCACCGGCAGACACCACCTGAAAGCGATTACCAAGATAATTTTCAAAAAAAGAAAAAAGAGCCCCGGAAGCCTATACTGTATAGTTTTTTCAAAGTAACATGTGACTGACAGTGTCAAATGCTTTGGACAGATCTAAGAACAGAGTTGAGGTGACAAGGTTATGATCGAAAGCAGAGTAAAGTTTGTCAGCGAAATCTTCAAGCAGTAGTTGTGTGCCCTTCCCCTGCACAAATCCAAATTGTGTAGTTGACAGTACGTTAAATTTGTCTATAAAAGATGTCATTATACGATATATATGTTTTTCAAGTATCTGCGCGATGATCGGCAGTATAGAAATAGGTCGATAATTTTCGATATTATTTTTGGCACCACCTTTGTATAAAGGACGCACTATTGACGTTTTGAGGTCGTCAGGGATGAATTTAGCTTCAATAAAGTTGTTCAACATACAAAGAAGTACCGCTTTGAGACTGCCATAGTTTCTTCGGAGGTCAGAGAGACGAATACCATCAATCCCGGGTGGCTTGCTTGGCTTAAAACTGAATAATATGGAGAACAGATCACTTTCTTGAAGTGGCGAAAGGAAGGCGGAGGAGGTGACGACATTATCAATATGAGTTGACGAATCTCTCGCCTGACCAGAAAAAGTTGCAAAGAAGGCATTGAAATTCTCCACAACAGTGCGTAAGTCATTGCCAAAATTTTGCTTTAGTGTATCGTCAATAGAATGATGAACGTTGTGACCACGAAACTCATTAACTAGGGACCAAGTTTTTCGTGCGTCCGAACGATATTCTGTAAATTTTTTTTTATAATAGTTGCGCTTTGCCGATCGGATCATTGCGTTTAGTTTATTTCGGCAGGATTTGAAATCTGACTTCAATTGCACATTGCTGGGCGAGCGACGGCACCGTGACCATAACATATTCTTATCTTTATAGCTGCCAGAATATTAGCATTTAACCATAAGAGATGCGGGTTACGCTTCTTTATGTAGATTACTTTCTCAGATGCTCTATAGAACTGACTAAACACAAGAATGAACTTTTGGTATATGTCACTGTAGCTGACGGACTCCAAAAATTTGTTCCAGTCAAAAGTTGAAACTAACTGGTCAAATAAACTGTTGTCTATACGTTTTACTTGAATATGATTCGATGATTTTTGCAATGATAACGGATCATTGGAACAATGGCATGCCACAAAGTAGTGGTCGGCAAGCTTTTCCGTAACAATTGCCGATTTAATGATGGACGCAGATGTTCTAATGTTTATGTGGTCGATGCAGGAGGAAACTAGCTTGTCTAAAAGAAGTTCTTCGCGCGTTGGATCATTAATGGTGCATTCAATCCCATATGTTGCCAGAATGTTTAAATAATTGCACACTGTAGATTTCGCAGATCTTAAGATGTCAATATTAAAATCTCCAACGATACACAACTGGTCGTGCAAACTGAGATCGCTTACATGCGCTTCGAATTCTTCCAAAAGGGACCTCTACGTTCGTGGAAGGCTGGTCTATAAATAGCCAATAAAAAATCGAAGTAGTCGCACTTCCGAGGAAAGGGCGACACACTCAGCGTGACCAAACGTCAAAGAAATCTGTGAAACGGACCATTTTTTTGTTCACGAACACCGCTGATACCACCTTCGGCAACCTGAACAACGCGTGTAGAATGTTACTGCGTATCCTGGCAAGGAAAATTGATCTGTATCTACAGAAGAAATGCTTATTTGTGTTAAGATAAAAGGCGTCATTATTGAACTAATATCCCTTGCAATAATCTGAAATTCGTTCCAGTGCCTGCGTATACTCCTAATATTTACATGCAAAACGGAAAAAGAGTGATCATGACTTGCTTCAAAAAAATTGCAGAGAGCTGAAAAATTTGAATGGCGAACGAAGTTGGTCATAGAGTTAAATAATCTTTTCGATGTTTATCAGATGGTTAACTCGAATGGGCACTTACAGCCTTCCGCTTTCTTTGCGTAGATCTTGGCTCGGGAAACCCATACGAATTTATAGCCCCGCTCCTTGCCCCTCCGTCCTGCCCTGCCAAAACAGCTCTTTGTTAGCTCGTGTCAGGTTGTCATTCAAGTACAGTTTGGGAAAAGAACCATCCTGAGTGAGCGAGCGGAGAGCTCCACGTGCTCCCATCCATGACTCCTTCATGCTGACAGATGTAAAGCGTGATCAGAATCGGCGGTGTTTTTTCACGTTTGACAGGCGGGCGGTGGATAGCAAGGATGTGGGCTTTGTCGAATTGGGAGATTTTAAGGCGCTCGGCTAGATTTGTCGCAAAGGACATGGGATCTTCTGCCAGGTGAAACCGCCAGAGTAATAATATAATAATAATAATAATAATAATAATAATAATAATAATAATAATAATAATAATAATAATAATATATGTATTTATTAGACAGGAATTCAGAGACACAGTACAAATACGGGTCTGTCCAAGCCACAATGGGCTTGTGGGACAGTACCCGGCAAGTCGGACGACGAAAATATCAAGTGTCTAGTACAAAGAGATGAAAAACTGAACAATAGGTTAACATTTCGACAAAGCAGGTGGCACAAAGTACTAGAGGCAGATTTTGGGGAATCGCACTAAATTGTTATGTTCGCCAACAATGCTTTTAACTCTCTCCTTGTATTGGCGTTGATGACACTCTCCGGAAGTTTATTGAAAACAAAGGGTACGTAATAAGGCCGAACTCTTTTGCCGTAACGCGTAACACAAGAGGGGGTAATAAATCGTGGCGTGCAGCGAAGACTCCTTTGGTGTACAAAGGGGCGCTTAAAGTCATTGCTCCAGAAATGCCGCAGCACTACAGTTTGCAAAAAAAGAGAAGAAAAATTTGGCATCTGTAGGAATTCGAAAACATTAATGTCAGGTAAAAAATCCATCTGATATCCTACGCTCTTCAACAAAGCCTTTAATATGCGATCAATCTTAATTTGCCACAGTTGCGCGCAATTCCCGAACACTGTAATACCATATCTAAGTAAGCTATAACCAAGGGCATGTGCGATTGACTTTCTCACGAAGAATGGCATGAAAACTCTATGATTAAAAAGTATACAACTAACACTCCGAAGTTTCCCACAAACGGACGCCAAGTGCGAGTTCCATGACATGTCCGAATCAAATAACACCCCTAAATATTTAACATGATCAACATACTCGAGATGAGGACACTCACAGTCATGGCAACTCGAACAGTGTAATGCTACTGGCAAGTCAAGGTTCACTTTTTTTAGCGGGTTCCTGAAGCAAACCAATTTTGTTTTTGACGCATTGATAGTAAATAAATTCTCGCCGAACCAGTCCATTATTCGCGTCGCGTCATCCTGCAATAGCCGTACGGCATTATCGTACCTAAGGTGACGGGATACCAGTGCGGTGTCGTCTGCGTATTGAAAGATGGCACAACTAGATACTCTAGAGGAAATATCGTTCACATAGAGGTTAAAGAGTAACGGTGACAAGACAGATCCCTGGGGGACACCAGCCTTTATCATTACTTGTGCACTTGTAAAATTCCCGACAGATACGATTTGGGAGCGATCGATAAAAAAGTTTTCAAGTATATTAAAAAAGGGCCCACGGAAGCCGAAATTATAGAGTTTCTGAAGGAGCAGTTTGTGGCTAACCGTATCGAAGGCTTTCGATATGTCCAAGAAAAGGGCACAGGAAAAAAGGTTCTTTTCAAACGCGCTATGAATTAAGTCAGAAAAGTCTTCTAGCAGGAGCTGTGTGCTTCTTCCCGCCACGAAGCCATACTGGCTGCGGGAAAGAAGGTCAGAGCTATCGACAAAACTAGACATTACAATGAAGAGATGTTTTTCAAGTATTTCCCCGATGCATGGAAGGATTGAAATTGGACGATAGCATTCGTGCTTTCCTGCCGCTCCTCCCTTAAAAATCGGTTTAACTAGCGCCGTTTTCAGATCTGCAGGTATGACACCGGACAACAAAAAACTATTTATCATGCATAAAAGGACCTCTTTGATAGCGTCAAAGTTTCGACACAAATCGCCAACACGGATGTTATCGAATCCAGGCGCCTTGTTTCTTTTTATACCAAACACAATGGAGCGCAATGCGCAAAGATCAAGAGACGGCAAAAATGCAGAGGCCGACACTCTAAAGTTACCACTCAAGTTGGCTGACACATCGCCATGGTCTCTTGCAGTACCTGACGAAGCCGAAAAAAACTTGTTGAAATCATTTACGACTGATTGCAAATCCATTCCGAAGTGCCTCCGCAGAGTGTCGATGACTGGCTGTTTCGATGCGCGTCCTCTAAATTCGTTAATAAGGTCCCATGTTTCTCGCGCATTTGACCTAGTTTCAAAAAACTTTTTTGGAAATAACGTCTTTTTGCAGACCTGATAAGCGCGTTTACTTTATTCCTTGCACATGTAAATTCCGCCCTTAAACTTGTGTTATTTGGCGCACGTCGAGAACGCACCCACAACGCTTCCTTGGTTTTGATGGCTACCATAATGTCAGAATTAAACCAAGGCTTGTATGACCTGTGCCTGAAAGTGACCTCTTTTTTTGAATCAGTGTAAAATGACTGCCAAGTTTCAACAAAAGCGGGGTACATACTAGATGGCGCAACGGACTGCAGGAACCCAGCCCAGTCAAACGCAGCGACCAGCGCATCAAATTTTACCGTATCTATAATTGTTACACGCGCAGATTCTGTACTTTTTTCCTTTGGCTTTCCTGACGGATGTTCTAGGTGACAACCAATAAAGTAATGGTCGGAGAGTTTTTCTGTAATGACTGCAGATTTCACTAAGACGTCAGGAGCCCTGATATTAATGTGATCAATGCAAGACACCACCAGTCTCCCAGACAGAATTTCTTCCCTTGTGGGGAGGCTAATAGTGCTTTCAATTCCATATTCGGCCAAAAGCGTTAAGTAATCACAAACTATGGATTTGCTGGATTTGAGGGTATCAATGTTAAAGTCTCCAACCAGGCAGAGTTGCCCTTCTGAGCGTAGTTGCGTAAGCAGTACTTCGAGTTCTGCGAGAAAAAGTGAAGTATTCTCCGAAGGGGGCCTGTACACTGCCAACAGAAATAACGGAAAATCTGAGCCTAAAATTTTAACAGCAATCGATTCTGCATTTTGGAAAGACACACATGGATTCGACGTTAACCATTTATTCCTGATATATAACGCAATTCCACCCCCTCTACTATTATGACGTGTGTAAAAATGTTCTTTATAGCCATTTAAAATAAATTGATTACATTGCGAAGAGGAGATACCAATTTCGGTAAGAACGAAGATATCTATTGGCGGATTTAAGTTGTTAACCGAAATTTGAAACTCGTCCCAATGCTTGCGCAGGCTTCTAATATTTACATGAATGAGCGTAAGAGAGCTACCGGAAATAGGTCCCAATACCTGATGAAACAAGCTGCATTCAGGAATCGAAAAGCATTCTGTCATGCCTACACGAGCTTAGCGAGGTCCCTCACTGAATATATGCGTATGACGGGGGACCCCTCTTCTTTCTTTGCAAAAATCTTGGCGTTTTTAAGCCATATAAATCGGAAATTGCTTTCTCTGCCCCTGGTTCGCGTCAACCAAAAAAGTTCTCTATTCGCTTGCGTGAGATTGTCATTAAAAAATAACTTTGTATCATTATTCGCTTGGCATAGGTTCTTCAGCTTGCCACGCGCCGCCATCCAGGCGTCCTTCAGGGTGACTGAGGCGAAGGTGATCAAAACTATGGGGGCTCCGTCACGCTTTTTTGGCAGGCGGTGAATTGTAAGGATGTCAGTCGATTGGAACGTTGGGAGGTCAATCTTCCGAGAAAGATCCCTCATGACCTCCAGCAGGTTCTCTCCGGGGACAGAAGGGAGACCGTGCAATTCCATGTTAGCACGTCGACTGTATTGTTGGGAGTCATTCAGCTCCTCTTTCAACCTTGAAATCTCCCGAGTTTGATCCTCCGTCACCGCCTTGATTGCGGAGACTTCATGTTGCAGATCCTTAACGGAAGCATCGTTCGCGTTCGCGAGAGCCAGCACGGTATCATACTTCGATTTAAATGAGTCGACGGACGCTTGGAGTTCGCAAACCGTAGTGCGCAATTCATCGACCGCCGGCTTCAGGTCTAGTAGCTGGTCTACCTTCGCAGGAAGAGGCAGAAGGCTGTCGACACTAGTTTTCAACGTGAGGAGCTGACCAAGAGCAGTGTTGATGGAGGCCAGCTGACCAGCAACCGTAGAGTCGGCAGCTTGCTCCCGCTCGTTCAACTCAGTACGACCGAGGTCGTCCATTGAAACGTTACCAGCGACACTAGAGCCCGAGCGAAGCTCGCCCGTACGGCAGGTTGGACATCTCCAGTTCTCCCTTCGAGAAGCGCCCATTCCCGCAAACGTGCTCTCTGCAACTCCTGAGCATTGTTTTCCGAGGTGATATACATTTTGGCAAGAGAAGCAGGTCAAGAACCTTCCATCTTGCGGGACTGGGTGGTTACACTTAATGCAATCCATAACACAGAGCACAGCGGAGAGTGGTTACGCAACCGCAAAAAAACACTAATGAACGGCAGTCGATAACAAACACTGTGCAGTCGGCGGCATAAAATATCTAACCCTGTAACCCAGTGATGACCATTAGTCTCACCTGTGAAGATTGCAGTAGTGAGTACACGACAAAGTTTCGCCGCCGACTGCGATGAGCGTAGCGCTGGGTGGCCCTTTTATGGCAGCGATGATCTTGTAGAGCAACCCGGCGACGTCTGGTGGTGACTCCCTCCAGAAGACAACCACAGCGTCACGACCGTGAATCGGCAGGAACGTGCGGCAGGAACGGGATGACTCAATACGTGATGAACGTAGATTTCGATGGGCGTGTCATGGTAATCTTGTGGGCGCTCGATGTTGGTCCCTGTGCCGCTTGTTGCCTGTGAAGATTGCAGTAGTGAGTACACGACAAAGTTTCGCCGCCGACTGCGATGAGCGTAGCGCTGGGTGGCCCTTTTATGGCAGCGATGATCTTGTAGAGCAACCCGGCGACGTCTGGTGGTGACTCCTCCAGAAGACAACCACAGCGTCACGACCGTGAATCGGCAGGAACGTGCGGCAGGAACGGGATGACTCAATACGTGATGAACGTAGATTTCGATGGGCGTGTCATGGTAATCTTGTGGGCGCTCGATGTTGGTCCCTGTGCCGCTTGTTGCCTGTGAAGATTGCAGTAGTGAGTACACGACAAAGTTTCGCCGCCGACTGCCCACGAAAGTAGCATTCTGGTTCTATGTGATGTCAGGCGCCCACGGAAATACATGTTATAATAACACAAAGAGTAACACCATATGGTACATGAGCCAAAAAAATGCTCGGCAAAAGTTAAACCTGTTTAAAACGAACAGCAGGAAAAGCTACGACCAGTTCGATATAGCAAGCAGTTTGATACAGACAAAACAATTTACAACGAACTTCCACGAATCGTTCGTTGTTAGCCGAGAGCTTCTCTTTCTTTCTGATCTCTTCACCTCCGCCTTGTAACAACGCGCTAAAAAGTATTTTTTTGCATGCGTGCAGAGTTTGTTTGTGTAGCTTATCTCTCTTTTTCTGAATCGCTTTTCTTCGCGGGCGAACGCTTTGGGGTCATTTTCTTTTCTGTGTGTGTGTGAAGAGTATTTTTTTAGCGTTCTTCCCTTCTGAATTGATTATTTTCGACCATTTCGTTCCCAACTTTAGCCTTCCGATCTTTTTTCTTGCCTACTTGTTTTTATGGGGAAGGGACAGACTAGAAGACGAATTTTTGCGCGTTTTCGGAAGCCTTCCCGGGAGGAAAATTTTGATATAGCCAATACGTTGTTCGTTATAAAAAGTACTTCTTACAGGCATTTTTATTTAAATTTTCCCTCAGTTCGATATCGACAATCATACGCTATAAGTGGTTTCGTACTAAACGGGTTTCACGCCAGCGAAGAAACACTGTGCGACGATTAACTAACACTCACAAATCCGCAAAATAGCCAAGTAAAATAAAAGAAAGCATTATAAACGTTCCATCACGTAAAACAAAAACACTGCAAAACATGAACATATAAAAAAACTACAATGGTCAGGCTACGATAGTCGAACGAAGATGCATGACACCATTCTTTTAGATTTTTTTTTTAAAGTATTGTGTTGGATGTTACATTTAAAAGATACTCTGAAAGTTCGTTAAATAAGAAACGTATGTAATGATATCTATGTTTCTTACCATATGAAGTGTATATTTTAGGAATAACATACCTTTCAGTACGTCTCAAATCTCTAGTTTTATTAACGCCAGCTTCGTAGGAATTACTAAAATAATTATTCGTGATAATTGCGTTTATAAAAAAGTGTTTCAAAAATAAAATGCCAAGCTCTTTATCTAGTACGTGCGACAACTTTGCCCAAACGAGTGACCAATTCGCCCAGACGAGTGACCCGGTTGCGAAAGGAGGGACCTCTTTGCCCAAATAGGCGACCGTTATGGATCATACATGGGGAGAACTTCGAGCCATACACTCTCAAAAAGAGGGTGTAGTCTTACACCTTTTGTCCCATAAATGCACCCCAAAATTTCAGTTCCAGGTACAGCGTACTGACGTCGATCTGCCAGTACTAACTTTCACGAGAGGCTCGATAGCCGTGTGATACAACTTAATAAAATAGCTCATGGACGTGTTACTGACTACAAAAATTATCGGGGTTTTCTTGGCCCTGCTGTAAAACGTCAGTGTTTATTTTTGGGGGTCTTTATTACGTAGTTTAGTTATTTAAAAATAAATTGACACGTTATCAAGTCCCTCGTAAAATTTGGGGCCGTCGGTTGGACTCTAGGGCGCTGTATGCCGAACTGAAGGTTTGGGGTGTATTATATGGGACAAAAGGGTGAAAGGTGTTACCTTTTCTTTTTAGAGTGTACGGGCGGCCCCTTTGACAATCTAGTGACCGGTATGGTTAAACTGTTACCGGTCTGAACCCGTTTACTTTCATATAGGCGCCAAATGTTCTTTTAGTCGGGGAAGGCATCTGGACAGAAAACATATTGCAAGGCAACCATTAGCATTCAATTAGATATCATCCTCTTGTGTCATATTCAATACCAAAATTTAGCCAACCAAACAAACTAATTTTAAAATGAAACAAAAAAGTCAAGCAACCCGTAACAATTAAAGTCACACAGAAAGTCAAGGTGTGCAGCATTTAGTTTCCTACGCTATCATTTTGGGCGATCATTTCAACTCGAAATATATGGGACCTTTTCTTAGCAAATATGCCATTTACAAGCTCAATATTTTAAAGCTATCCATACGGGAAACTTCTAGTATTTTGCATTACAAATATATTGATGCTCGGTCTGAAGTGGCTTTGTTGGTAGAGATAATTTAAATTATACAGGAGAGGTTGAACAGTCATTTTGGGAGTGAAGAGAAGTAACGAAATTGTAGTAATTCTGCAGTTTCATTTGCATGGAAATTATAGTCATGTCCTCAAGTCTTGGTGTCACGTATCCTCATATAGAAGATACGTTACAGTAGATGTTGGTCGAAATCACGCAGTGGCTACAGTGAGGGACAGGTTAAGAGCAGGTAGATGCTCGCATCAAGCACGGGATCATCGCGTTCAACGGTTTTGCCTCCGTGTCTTACGATGTTCAATCAAATATGACTATCTGTCACGTTCAACCGAGACGGACCCCGAAATCAGAGGACCAGGACGAACAGGTTACGAAATTTCACCGTATGTACATGTATTTACATAAATAAACAAAGCGAAAGGCATAAGAAACCGTACGGTACAGTATTGTCTTAGTCCCCTAGACCCAAGTCTCCACCCCTAGCACTCACGACCTTGAAGTGTCCCTGCTCAGGTGCGCTCACAGGTCTCTTTCCTTGGGGAAGAACATCATCTTGCCGCTCTGACGAAGGACGCCTCGTTGGTTGATCACGGTAGATTCCCTGGAGCGGGCCTCGGGTGGGCTTCCTCCGGAGCGTAGCCGAAGTCGCCCCGTTGGATAACGGTTGACTCCCGGGAGCGGGCCTCGGGTGGGCTTCCTCCGGAGCGTAGCCGAAGTCGCCCCGTTGGTTAACGGTGGACTCCCGGGAGCGGGCCTCGGGTGGGCTTCCTCCGGAGCGTAGCCGAAGTCGCCGTGCTGTTCACCGGACCAGTGCTGTCTCGTTCCTCTTGATGCTCGTTCCACACCTCTTCTTCTTTCCTTTTTCCCACACCACGCCTCGGTCTCCTTCTCGTCTTCTTCTCTTCCTCCTCCGGTTCACAATCGTGACAATGCCCCCAACGTTCGAGAAATTCATCTTGTGAATTTTCTTCCTCTTCGTTTACACTTGCGTGTCCTTTCCTCGGTGTCTTTTCTCGGCTGTCATGGCGCGTACAGCAGAACCCTTCTGGTATCGTTTCACTCACAGCACACGGCTTGTCGTCGTAGCATCCACATGCACAACACATTACCACACTCTTGGCACTGTACTAACCCCACACTGTTTATCAACAGAAACCAGCACGTGTATAGCGCCACGAGATTTCCATGCCTCCCCACGAACCTCAAAACACAGCTACTCAATCGATATGCGATTGCCCTACTCAATTAACCCTGAAGGGACATTGTGACTCGTCCTCAGCAAAAAGAAAGAAAACTAATCAAACTGAAACACTGGGAAACGCTGTTTTCCTACCATTACATACCCTCTGTTAATTACACGTTTATATCCGGCTCAAGTAATCGGCGCCGACGTTATCTTTTCCTTTTATGTACTCTATGTGGAAGCTGTAGTCCTGCAGCTTCATACTCCACCTCATGATGCGACTGTTGTTGTGTTTAGCCTTGTTGATGAACTCAAGCGGCTGGTGGTCTGTCTGTACCCGAAAGTGTTGGCCGTACAAATAAATCTTGAACCTCTCCACCGCCCACACCAGTGCTAAGCATTCTCTTTCTACGGTCGCAAAGTTCTTCTCCGCCTTGCTGAGTCTACGACTCGCGTAAGCTACGGGATGCCATACACCGTCTCTCTCTTGCAGTAATACCGCCCCTAAGCTCGTGTCAGAAGCATCAGTGCGCAAAGTGAATCCCTTCTCTACATTCGGAGCCAGCAAAATGGGTGGCTCGGCTAACGACTGCTTCAGGAGCGAGAAGGCTGCTTCATGCTCCTCACCCCACTCAACCTCATTACTTGCTCCCTTCTTCGTCAGGTTTGTCAGAGGAGCCGCTACTCCCGCGTAGTTTGGTATAAATTCTCGGTAAAATCCTGTCAGCCCCAAAAATGACCTAACCTGACGTTTCGTCGTTGGTCTGGGTGCGTCTTGTATCCGCGTAAGGATCTCTTGCCTTGGTGCGATAAGCCCCAATCCTATTCGGTGCCCCAAACAGCTTATCTGTCGGAATCCAATTTCACACTTCCTCGGCTTTATTGTAATGCCGGCGGCGCGCAACCTGTCAAATATTTCTCTCAGCGTGTCGAGGTGTTGCTTCCACGAGTCTGTTGCTACCAGTACATCGTCGATGTAATGATGTGCGTCGGGGATACCCTCCAGAAGCTTCCGCATCAACTTAGTGAAAGTGGCTGCTGCCGTTTTCAGCCCGAACGGCATGAACTTAAATTGATACAATCCACTTGATGACGAAAAGGCGGTCTTGGCTTTTGACACTTCCTCCATGGGTATTTGCCAATAGCCTCTGGTCAAATCAAGTTTTGAGAAGAACTTTTTGCATCCCACATTCGCAAACGTTACGTCTAGCCTTGGTATGGGTTCAGCATCGGACACCAACACCTGGTTTAGACGCCTGAAATCTATGCAGAACCGGTTCGAACCGTCCGGTTTTCTCACCATTACCATAGGAGCATTATACGGTGACGTCGATCTTTCGATAACCCCCATCTTCAACATCGCGGTGATCTCTTCCTCCACTAGCTTATGTACTTTCAATGGTAGTGGATACTGTTTGATGTGTACCGGCGTTTGGGTGGTCAACTTGAGGTCGCACGTCATCAAGTTCGTCCTTCCCGGTAGATCTGAAAAGATCTCTTCGTATTCACTGATCAAGTCAAACACTTGTTGTCTTTTCTCTCTGTCTAAATCGGTATGGACTACCACGTCTCGTTTGTCTTGCTGTTTTGTCAGGGAGAGCATTGGAACTTCGTCCTCACCTCCTTCGGTGATGACGTCACTATCCTCGTCGACTTTTACGGCCAACCCACAGCTTAAGCCGACTTGTTCGCTCTCTTCCCTCTCCTCGTACTTCTTAAGCATGTTCACGTGGAATACTTTGCTCCTTCCTCCAATCTCAAGCTCATAATCTACTTCGTTTTTTCGGGCAGTGACCTCAAACGGGCCCTTCCACTGCATAAGCATCTTGTTGTTATCACTTGGAAGAAGTATTAGCGCCCTATCTCCAGCCTTCATTTCACGCTTGACCCGCTTATGGTCGTAATTTCTCTTATATTTTTCTTTCGCTACCTCCAGACATCGATGGGCCAGCTCACATGTTTCTTCGAGCTTCTCCCTCAACTCTAAAACGTATCCATACGAAGTCTTTGTTTCTTTCTTCATTGCTTCGTTGGACCAGACTTCTCTTAGGATGGCTAACGGTCCTCGTACTCTTCTCCCATACAAGAGTTCGAATGGAGAGAATTTTAAGCTGGACTGTGGTACTTCTCGGTACGCAAAAAGTAGAGCGGGCAAGTACCGGTCCCAGTCTTTAGGTCTCTCCTGGCACATTCGTCTGAGCATTTGTTTTAATGTGCCATTGAACCTTTCCACAAGGCCGTTGCACATAGGATGATAGGGGGTCGTTAGGAGGTGTCTCATTGACAACAGACGGCCCACCTCCTTCATAAGGTCCGATGTAAAATTTGATCCTCGATCACTGAGGATCTCTTCCGGTACGCCATATCGGGCGAACATGTCCATCAACGCCTCCGCTACCTCTGGGGTACCAGTGCTTTGCAAAGCTACCGCGTCCGGGTAGCGAGTGGCTACGTCCACCATGGTCAGGATGTATCTCTTTCCCGAATCCGACTTCGGCGTAATGGGGCCAATGATGTCTATGGCAATCCTTTGGAAGGGCGTCGCTATGGTTGGCATGGTCCCCAAGGGTGCCTTACCCACTCTTCCTTTAGGCACGGTGCGCTGGCAAACGTCGCAAGATCGCACGTATCTTCGTATCTCACTCTGCATTCCGGGCCAGAAAATTCTTCTGCGACCAGCCCTATCGTGTTGTTTATCCCCTGGTGACCCGACATTATGCTATCGTGGGCCAGGGCTACCACGGTTCGTCTGAACTTCTCGGGAAGCACCAGCTGATCCGTTTTTCTTCCGGAGCTGTAGATGACACTCCTATACAACAACTTGTTTCTTATAAAGAACTTTCGCTTGGTTCTTCCTCCATGCTTAGGAAGGATCTTACCGATGTTGTGGAAACATTTCTCGAGGCTCTTGTCGTTTTCTTGCTCCTTGAGCATCTCTTCGGCTGTCGCTTCCAGTGGCGAAACCTGCGGTACCCTCAGTTCGGCTCGCGGTTCTTTGGATTGATCTTTGTTCTTTCCTGTCTCTGTCGCGTTCGCGATGAGCATGGGCTCGTCCTCGCGTTGTCCCGAGCTTGGGGTGTTCTCCGGCAATGATTCGGAAGAGCCCTTGCGAGCTCGTTCTGCGCTTTTTTCTTGGCTTGTCTCCTGGTTTTGTTTTATGGACGTCTGCATGTCCAATGTTCCAGCTGGACTCGCCTCCTCCATTTCGTTCCACTTCGGGTCCGGATCATTAACGCCTCGCACCATCGGCACGTTACCGAGCACAAGATCGTACAGCGGGTTACTAACACACTTCGCCATTACCCTTCCGGTGAAGTATGGTGTCCTCACCCTGATCTCCGCTTCGGGCACATACCTCACGGTCCTATCCAACAGATAGACTGGACTTGACTTCCCGGTAAATTCCTCAGGGTGAACCATCTCCTTTCGTACAACGACCGTATTACAACCGGTGTCCCTCAAAACCGTTATTTTGCGGTCACCTAGCCGTCCCTCCACTACCGGCATGTTTTCCACCAGAAACTTTGGAGCTCGTCCTACGGCCGCGTTGATCACTGGGATCTTGGCGCCGTTCTGAAGCGTGACATAGGCTTCATCAAACTCGGCAGCACTGCCGTCGCTTTGCTCAGCTAATACGCAGGACGCTTGAGGTCGATCGTTTTGTCTCGTCCCACAATTCTCGGCTCGATGTCCGGGTCTTCCACAGTTCCAGCACGTCAGCTTTTTGAACGTAGGCGGGCGGTTCTTGCAATTTTCTGCCTTGTGGCCGACCTTATTACAGAGGAAGCATCGGATGGTTTTTCTGCTTGCACCGCTCGTCGCTTTGTCTGTCTCTCCAGCACTCGACTTCTTGGTGCAGTCCTCCATCTTCGGCCTGCTCGCCCCTGTTTGCAACTGGGCCTCTAGATATAGATCCGCTTTGGATGCTACCTCATCTAAGGTTTTGCAGTCTCGTTCACGTAGAAATACCGACAAACGGCTAGAGCAACTGAGTAAGAACTGCTCCACTAATACGCTGTCTCGGAGGGCCTCGAATGTCCGATCCACTCCAGCGATCTCGATCCACCTGTCGAAATACCCTGCAAGCCGGGCGGCGAACTGCCTCCTCGTTTCTCCGTTTTCCGGTTTAGCTTCGCGAAACCTTTCCCTGTAGCCTTCTTTAGTGTACCTGAATCTTTGCATGAGTGCAAGCTTGACTTTTGCGTAATCTAGCGCGTCTGCTGGGGACAGGCGGCCAACTACCGTCAGTGCTTCCCCGGACAAGCAAAGACTCAACGTCGTGGCCCACTTTTGCTGGGGCCAGTCAAGACCCGTCGCGGTGCGTTCGAAACGCTGTAGATACGCATCTAAATCGTCTCGGTCTTCATTAAATTGGGGAATCAACTTGTGAGGACTAAATTGGTGTCCGTGTCCTGGCGTCGCACCTTCCCCATCGCCTCGGATCCTTTCGCGACCAGACGCCGCTCCTTCCTGTACCGCTAGTCTAAGTTGTAGAACCTCTCGTTCTTTTCCAACAGTGCTCCCTCCAACTCCCGTTCCTGTCTTGCCCTTGCCCTTTCTTCTCGAGCACTAGCCTTTTCATCCTCAACCCATTTCTTCAATTCTTCCCCTACATAACCTAACTTTTCCCCGGCCGCGATCAATCTTTCGTTTTCCATACTGTTACGTCCGGTTTCACAGATCCCTAGGTGTCCCGGTCGACGTGATTCAAGCAAAATTTGATGGAAAAAAGAATCCTGGCAGGCTCGCCAATTTGTCACGTTCAACCGAGACGGACCCCGAAATCAGAGGACCAGGACGAACAGGTTACGAAATTTCACCGTATGTACATGTATTTACATAAATAAACAAAGCGAAAGGCATAAGAAACCGTACGGTACAGTATTGTCTTAGTCCCCTAGACCCAAGTCTCCACCCCTAGCACTCACGACCTTGAAGTGTCCCTGCTCAGGTGCGCTCCCAGGTCTCTTTCCTTGGGGAAGAACATCATCTTGCCGCTCTGACGAAGGACGCCTCGTTGGTTGATCACGGTAGATTCCCGGGAGCGGGCCTCGGGTGGGCTTCCTCCGGAGCGTAGCCGAAGTCGCCCCGTTGGTTAACGGTTGACTCCCGGGAGCGGGCCTCGGGTGGGCTTCCTCCGGAGCGTAGCCGAAGTCGCCGTGCTGTTCACCGGACCAGTGCTGTCTCGTTCCTCTTGATGCTCGTTCCACACCTCTTCTTTTTTCCTTTTTCCCACATCACGCCTCGGTCTCCTTCTCGTCTTCTTCTCTTTCCTCCTCCGGTTCATAATCGTGACACTATCTCAAGTTCAAGGTGAAGGATCTACTGGGTTGTTAATCTATCATCGTCTGTAGTACAATTTTTATGTCGGATATCGGATACAAACAATGCTCGTCCTGAAGACCACTAAAAAGATTAGCGTAATTTAAAGGCAACACGTTAGTCATTTGGATGTTTTATCACTACCATCCACACACAGTTGTGTCATTGCATGATTGAGCCATCTACAGTGAGTTACGGAAGTGCGGAAATAAAAGGCTTTATATTAAAAAAATGGCAATAACACTGAAACGTCAAGCTTAGAACAAGTTGTCATGCGGTTGATCAGTTCTATCGTATTGCACGAATGTTTGATCGAAATTTAATGATCACCTGTAAACTGCAGGGTCGTCAGTCAAATAACATTAAATGTGTTGCACTATAAATCTTATCCAAGGTAATCAAAAGGGATAGTTAAATATTGGCATGAGAAATTGCTTATGTTTGTATATATCAAAAAATACCTCCCAAAAATTATAGAAAATTGTGTGGTGCTGAGATGCATTTACACCCACCAAAAGTATAATACGGAGCTCCATACGCAAATATCAGACAATGCGGACAGCAAATTCCCTATTGTGCCTATATATTTGCTCATGGAGATCCGTCAGCTAAAAGGTTAATGACTCGAATCACCCCAAACTCGACCACCAAAATAGAAACAAGAAGTCGAGGAAGAGCATATAAAATTAACCGTCTTGCTTCTGCTATGCTTCCGTGGGTCCCATATCGGTGTGGTGGGGGTATGGCGATTTCCGACCGACCATGCCACGACCCAAGGGCCTTTCCTAAATATTCATAGGGCAAAGTTAGCGTGGTTGTGGGCCAATCGAGGTTACATCTACTTGGGCTGCCGGGTGAGGACCCTGTGGGTCCCACTCTGGCTACTCGTGGGAATGCCAAATTCCGGCTGCCAGCGCAATGTGTTTCAGGGTCGCACCTCGCTCATCCGGGGACGATTAAGCAAAAATTTGTGCTGCAGGGGACATGACTAACTTGGGCTGCCTATAAAAGGCCGCCGTGGGTCCTACTTGGGCTGGCCGGAAGCAAGTCTGTCATAGATGTGGTCTGCAAAGAGGCAAAGCTTGGAATGGCCAAACTGGAATGCCTTTGAATGTGTCAAAAATGACACTCGCGTCTCAGATATAAAGTTTTATTGCATATCGGTAATATTTAACGTAGGAGATTAACTTAATTCAAAAGCAAATCAAGAGGATTTTAATTTAATGCATTAGAGATAGATGTTAGTCTAGAAAAAAATTATTACTAATTTAATATTCCGTTTGGATAAAGAGATTGCCGTCTTAAGTGTCCTGAATTTTCGTAGTCTGAGTTTCAAACTTGAAGGAGAATTTCAAACCCTTCGTCCAAATGTGTATTTTGTCCGCAAGCTTGGTGACTGTAGCCGGGTAAAGGTAGCTATATTGTCACAAATGAAGGTGATGACAGGATGAACAGTGAACTAAAAATAAAGGTTAAATCCGCTAACTTATGCCAAACAACATAAAGAATAATAGTCGAGGCAGCAGAAAGAGGGCGGAGATTGGGCGGAATGAAAACAAGCGAGAGCGTAAAACTGACTCGACAAGGTCACGGTCAGGTCCTTATCTTGTGTGCGTCAGCATCGCGAAATTACAGCTCAAGAGGTTCAAGCATCGAAGCGTTCAGGATGTCAATGATCAGGCACTTTCGATAACAAGGTACTTTTTCAAAATGATAAAAAGTACGCTCCGACTAAGAATAAACGCGAATCTTCTAGAATCACCATGACCGGGCACTGCTTGCACCGTTCTGCATGCGGCATTATCCCCCTTTAAAGCGCTTCTTTTCGATCATCGATGCCACGCGAAAAGAAAACAAATATGGCAACTGAGAATAATGAGGAAAGGCGGCTGAAGTCCCCTGTAACGCCAAATTAGTGCGCAGCGCTTGAGGAGTAGGAGGAGAAGGTACGGAGAGGAGGGTATGCCCCTCCTCCTCATCCGTATCCCTCCCTTCCTTTTCTCCTGCTCTCCTCCCATTTCGGAAAAAATATTCCTCTAAATATAGCGGGGAAATAGTTCCGCTTAAATTTAACAGAAAATATTTCTGTCTAAATTCAGGAGGAAAATGTACTCATAATGCAACACGCGGTGACGTCACGTGTGACGTGACTGGTGACCCTGGTGACGTCACACGTGACGTCACGTTTGACATTATCTTGGAAACATCCCATAACGCACCGTAAGGTTATGTTGACACCAGCAGCGACGCCGCTCAAGCCGGAAACGGGTGCCTAAGGCTTTACGTTAAAAAGATAAAAATACGATAAAGCGAAATTAACATGCAGCGTCACATTCCCCACACGCGTAAAACGGCTTCAATAGAACTACGCGGAAAAATTTGGTTCTTGACTGGCGGTGACCTGACGGTGTCTTCCGTCGTATAGCACCTCGTAGTTCCACTCCTCAAGGTGGCGAATGAACTTGTTCTGTCGACAGTGGTGTTTGAACAGTTCCTCGCTAAAGCCACGGCGCCGAATGGGCGTCCACACACACCCTTTCTCCGGGCTTAAACTTCATGTCTCAGCGACGAAGGTTGCTCCGGCTAGCGGCGACACGTTGTTTCTCTTTGAAACGAAGGCGGCCTAGCTCCCGCACCTCTTCTGCCGTTGGGTGACCAGCTGGGCGTCATCGGCGGTGTCGACCTCCGGGTCGTGGGGGAGCATGGCGTCAAGCATCGTTGTCATCTTTCTGCAGTGCACACGCTGAAAAGTTTTAATCCCGATGGCTACTTGAACAGCAGCTTTGTTCGCCAACGCTACGTAGGGCAACAACTCATCCCACATATTGTGTTTCACGACCACGTACATCGAGGTTATGTCGGCGGTGGATTTGTTTAGTCGCTCTCTCAACAATTTGGTCTATGGGTGGTATGCCGTGGTTCGACGGTGGTCTGTGTGACTATGGCGAAGTATACTTTGTGTCAGTTGCACCATGAACGATAAGCCTCGGTCCGTAACCAGGACTTGGGGAGCGCCCGGTCGGAGGACGAAATGCTCAACGAAAAACTGGGCTAATTCCACAGCGGTTCCCAACGGGAGTGTTTTTGTCTCGGAGAACCGGGTGAGATTATCAGTTGGCCCGATTATCCAACGGTGTCCCTGTGTTGCAGGCGGGAATCGTCACAGTAGATCCATTTTAATCTGCTGAAACGGTGCAGTCGGGGACGCGATCGGCTGTAAGAGGCCTCCAGGCTTCCTAGGTGATTTCTTCGGTCGCTCGCACTCGTGGCACGATCGTGTGTAAAGGCGCACAATCTTAGGGTTCTTGAATCAGTAGTACTTCTTTCGGATCCTTGCGAGTGTCATGATCTAGCCAAGGTGACCGATGTCGGGTCTTCGTGGCAGGCTTGGAAGATATCTTTACGAAGAATAGTAGGAATTACCAGGAGCCAGTCGGCTTGTTGTCCCCGAAGTTCTCTTTCTACCGAATACCTCTCCGGACGGCAAATCTTGTCAGGACACTTGAGAAGGCGCGGGGGAGTGTGCCCCCTCGTCCCTCCAAGCTGTCCATCAGAACGCACAGCTCAGGATTGCACCGATGGAGCGCTGCCATGTAGTTAACGGTCACTGCGTCAAGAAAGCGATCGTCCTCGTCGTCGTAGATTGCACAGCGGGTGTTTGACTCGACGGGGGCTCTGGAGAGGCAGTCGGCGGTGCTGTGTTTTCGGACTGACTTATAGAAAACGGTCACGTTGCACTCTTTCAGTTGTAGGCTCCATCGAGTGAGGCCTCCCGATAGGTCCTCAAGGCTAGCTAAACAGTATAGCGAGTGGTGGTCGGTGACCACTCGGAAAATGCTCCGGTATAAGTATGGTCGGAATTTCGTGATTTCCCAGACGACGGCCAGACACTCATTCTTGGTCGACGAGTAATGTTGTTCCGTGATCAACAACGTACAACTACTGTATGTGATCACGCGCTCTGGACCCTATTTTTGATAAACCAGTACGGCTCAGAGTATAGTGTTGGTGGCGTCCATGGAAACTTCCGTATCGGCTTATTGGTTAGAGTTGCCAAGAATCTTTTGTGACTGGAGCCCAGCGTTTGGCAGGAATACTGAAAAATGTATTTGGAAATACAAATACTTTGATACATTAAAATAGTAGCTAAAATACTGATACTGAAATATTTCTATAAAAGTGTATCGCGATACGCATCGGGAATAAATATTACATATAGGCAAAAAGTATTTGGAAATACAAGCACAAGAATAAGTTTTAGGGAGGGCAGAAATACAAATACAGAAATACTGATACAGCAATACATTTTTTTTCAAATTTGTTTGAGATGCCAAATGAGAAGAAGCTTGAAGTTGGAAGTGGAAGTTTTTGATTTTGAAATTACTTTCCCGTAGGCTGGGCACTTTGCCTTGAAGGTACACATTTCGGACGACGATGAGTCTTCAGTGGGCTCAAAAAAATGTTCGATCAAGGACTGACCGCGGTCCCTTCCCTGACATCCTGTCTCACGAGGGATGCGAAAAGACTTCGACCTCTAGATAAATTCCATGTCATCCTAAACCCCATCAAAACGCCACCACGCCCCCGTCTAATAAGGACGCCCCTGTCAACATTTATAACATGACGTCATGGTGGAATGAACTGGTATTCCTTATCTGTAGGTGTAGCCTTGAACATGAAACTTTACCAGGCTGCTGTATGAAAGGACAATACGTACTTTCGTTGTAGGCTACCTCGTTGAAGATCGTGCAGGCAGTGTCGTTTGGAATCTTAGAGGATGGTGGACCACCTGAAGTATCCAGTAACACATGTCTTATCTTTTGTTACGGATGAAAAAACGATTTGGTGGCATCCCTGTTGTGAAAGTCCTTCCTGCCGACCCTCCGCCATCGACGCATGGATTGCAGTTGTCAAGTTTCGCCTAGCATCATCCAAACAGAAACCTCGTGGATCGTGACCTGATATTGACGGCACTGGCGGCACAGGCGCAACCTGTTCGACAAAACAGCGCGCTCGAGACGAGTAGCATGTGTAGAAAGTCTGGGACGGCAAAGTGAGGCCATGTCTGACCTCCTTCCTGAATTCGGATCACCAGAGAAGCGGGTCACTTTCACGTTAGGTTGATGGCGTACCCTTGAGCCGTGCAATATTACGGGCGCAGCCGCAGACTCATTTGAATATGTGTTGAACTTCACTGCGTGAGTAATGTCCTACTATTCCAAGTCAACCACCGCCAGCGTCGTGCTGCAACGGACTGTGACTGAACTTTGTTGGGTGGGC
This sequence comes from Ixodes ricinus, assembly GCA_037355805.1. Lineage (NCBI taxonomy): Eukaryota > Metazoa > Arthropoda > Arachnida > Ixodida > Ixodidae > Ixodes > Ixodes ricinus. The sequence goes on from JAZHYW010052165.1 coordinate 36,792, forward strand.
GTATGCTGTGTGCTCTAAGGCAAGAGAGACGGTTAGCAGCGGGCATTGGATGCCAGCAGACAATAACTCAAGAAACCCCTACCTAAGGGCCTGCGGCACAAGATGCTCTGACCACTCCTGGCACGCCAGCTGGTTCGAGTCCCCGACTACGCAACACTTCTCAGAAGAGAGAAGAGGACGCTTAGAAAAAATAGTTTGGAGATTCGGAAGGAACCTTCATCAGCAAGGTAACAATGCGCCAGCATCTCCTTGACCCTAATGCCTTCATAAGCAAACAAGAAAAATGCGCTCGGATTTGTATTTTGTTTCCTGGGGGTGGGGGAGTATTTCTCAAGAAATGTAACGAAATACATTTCACCCTGATTGTATTGCGATACAAAGGAACATTCAAAATGTATTTCGATACAAGAATACCGATAAAGGTGAAACAAATGTATCGCGATACAGAAATACAGATACGAAATGTATTTCTGAAATACTATCGTGGTACATTTGTATCGCGATACTGCCTAACCCTGCTGGAGACGTCGCTTTAGATCGTCGAAAGTTTGTTGTTGTAACTCTCCCCGTGCAAAACTTAAGGCGTCTTCTGTGAAGCGCATGAGCGGCACACAAATCTTGGAGAAATCCCGAACGAATCGCATGTGTTACGCGCAGTGTACATGGGATCTTCGGGCGGCTTTCTTGTTGTTGGGCGTTGGAACTTTCGCAACGGTGCGAGTCTTATTAGGGTAAGGACGAACACCTTCATGCTCACCACGTGACCTTGAAACTTCAGCTCGCAGTTAATGAACCGGCACTTCGTCGGCTCGGGGGCTGAGTCCGGCGGCCCTGATTGCTTGTATAAAGGCCTCGAGGCGTCGCAAGAGCTCGTCGAATTCCAGCCAGAATACCACGACGTCGTCGATGTAAACGAAACAGCTTTGAAATTTCAGGTAAGCCAGTACGGTTTCCATGACACGTTGGAAAGTTGTCGGCACCGTTCACCGTCCGAAGGGCATCACCTTGAGCTCGTACAGTCTTTCGGGTGTGGCAAAAACAGTTTTCTTTCGGTCCCGCTCTTCGGCTTCGATGTGCCAATAGGGACTTGAAAGTCCATCGACAGGGCGTGCCGCAGCCATTCCAGCGTATCATCGATGGGAGGAACGAATGCACGTCTTTCTTCGTGACCGTGTTGAGCCGCCGGTTGTCTGAGCAGAATCGAAGCGTTTCGTCCTCCTTCACCGGTAGGACTGTAAAGGCCCATGGGCTGCTCGAAAGCTCAATGATGTCGTCGTTGTGCCTCTCTTCTGCTTATTTCTGAATGGCCTCCATTTTCTTTCGGGAGACCGGTACGGCGGCCGATGCACAAGGAGTGCATGGTCGTTGTTAACGATGCGATGTTTCGCAACAGTTTGACCCAACTTTCTACTTTGTCGCAAAGCAGTCACTGAATTCGGCGAGGAGGTCTCTGACCTGTCGTCGTTTGGTAGCACTGCGTTTGGGGTTACCGTCTAGCTTTTGCGGTGCTGTACTGTACGGATGACATGACGAGGGCTCATCGGAGATTGCGGCGATTTGGGTGGCGACCTGGAGTTCCTCGACGTATCCTACAACGGCATATTTAGTTAGGACCTTCACCGCCTGTTGCCAGTTCGTCACTATGACCACACTGCATCCATCCTGGAACCCTCTTACGCTCCTTGTGACGCCTAATTCTCTCCCAAGGAGCAGTTGGGCGTCGCCTTTCATCTTCATCTGCCACGACGGGCACAAGAATATCGACTGCGGCGGCAGGTTCACGTGGTCCGCACTGACTCGGATGGTGGCCACCTTTGTATTGGAACACTCCGGATGTAGAACGGGCTTTCGCAGCGTCAATCTGTTTGCTTCAAAATCGATCACGGCACAGTACTCGTAAATGAAGTCCATGCCAAGGATGACGTGTCCCGAACCGTTCTTGAGGACGACGAATTTCCCGGGACAGTCCTCCCTGTGAATGTCCACGCACGCAGTACACCTTCCCACTGGTGTCATGAGATGACCGCCGGCGATTTATATTTTCGGGTTTTCAAACGGCGTCCTCACTTTCCGAAGGCGGCTAGAGAGTTTCCCACTTAAAACCGAATAATCTCCTTTGGTGTCGACGAGTGCTTTTGGGTCGTGGCCATCGATGGTAACGTACAGGCTACTCGACTCAGTCGCGGAAGCATTGTTCCGCTGCGTTTCGTCGCACGTCTGGGAGCCCTTCGGCAGTTGTGGAGGATATTGGTGTCGTTCGTCCTTGGCAATACCACTCCCCATATTGCCGCACTTAATTTTCTTAGTGGAACATGGGAGGCAGTTTTTCTTGGCATAACCTATGGGCAGGTGATGCGGGACGTTGTGGTGAAGGCGAGCGAGCTTCTCGAGATGACGCGGGCGGAGGAGGCGGTGGACGGCGAAGATACCTGTCGATGTCTCGAGGTCGCTCACCGTACCTTGGGCACGGGTAGTTCGGATGGAAGCCACCTAGCCCAAGTTGTCGGTAAGGGCATCGGCGATAATTGTGGTCGGCTTCCTGCAATGGTCACACAGCGGGTTTAGGTGGACCCTCCTTTAGACGTCCGTCTTCCTTGGCGAAGGGAGCTCCGGGCGGACGTACTGAGGTAATTGGGGTTGGAAGGCTAACACTTGATCTAATGATGTTTTAGCGAACGCCGACGTTTTGCTGATTGACACTTTTGATAATGATTGGCCGCCGCGAAGCGGCTTTTAGGTGGGCCAAGTGGGTTCACATTTTTGTAATGAGCCGCCGCAGACTCGCAGCGACGCAGCGCAAGCGCAGCGGGGGGGGGGGGTGGGATTAACATGCCTTCGCTTTATTCTCTATTACGTCGATTCACTCAAATGTTACTCTTCATTAAAACGTAATTCGCTTATGTGATATGGACCCGCTGGGGTTTCACCTCGCCGTCGTCGCCGTCGTACGCTGCGAGCTTAGTGGAGCTGGCGAGTTGTCGCGAAAAGCTGCGGCTTAGCTCAGTGCAGGTTTTTCGGGTGCTGGTACGTCAGGTGCAGACTTCGGCTTAAAAAATATCAGAATCCCTTCTCGGACATTTGTCCGAGAAGAGATTCTGCTATTTTTTGAGCCGAAGCCACGACAATCATCGTAGTTAACTACGACGATTGGAGAATCGAGGCGGGAGTGATCAGCAGCGGGTAGTACAATGTTTCGGAGCTCTTTCCTGGCGATGTCGCGGACAAATTCTCGAAAGTTGTCAGTGCCAATGTCGCCCTAGTCAAATCGGGGGTATGCCAAATTCGAAGGAACAGGTGTGCCAGCGTATCAGTTGTAGTGTCTGGGTCGGATCGGCAGTGTACGCTCGATGTTCGTTGCGTGTTCAACGAACATGAGAGGCGCAAATGAACGAGCCTTGATGTTCGCCGGCAACGAACAAGGCCGCCGAAGGTGTCGTTTGTCACGCCTCTTATCCGAACGCGCAGCTTCTTATTCTGTGTGGCCTGAGGGTCGGCTCGGCTGCTCAGGCGAGTGTCGTCTTCAAGGAAGTTGGGGACCGTTTGGTTTGGTGACTTGAGTCCATGCTTCCAGGAGTTCTTCCGCTTGCTGTCCTCGTTCTGCTTTGTGAAAGTTCTCTAAATTCCCACCTAAAGGTATCCCATGACGTAAGGGATACCTGTCGGTTCTCAAACCAGTGCCTGGAAGTTCTTTCTAAGGAAAGGTAGAGATTTTGCAGGGAAATTCAGCTGTCTTTTCGTCGTGGCGCGTTCGTAGTGCTGAACCCGGTTTTTGATGTAGATCGCACCCGGAAATGCCGTTGGATTTTGAAGAGTGGCACTCAGATAAACAAGGGGGAGGCAGTCGCGGAAGTCTGTGACGACTGGTCGCTCATCGACGATTTCGTGAACTAGTAATGGGTCTTCAGCGTTAGACTAAATTCCGGTGATAAACCTTGAACACCGCGGCTTCCCCGTGCCTCTGTCGTTTCCACGGATGGTCTTCTTGAACCGGTTACTGGTCTTGCCCTGCGATGCTTCGGAGGGGTACGCTTCATGGGCTGCGGTACTCCGCACCTCCTCCATAAATATGCACGAGTGAACGCGACGAATGACTGCGCAGTGAAGTGAATATAAAGCTTTATTTGACGAGTTGTGCCAGACGAAAATAAATAACGAGCGTCAAGGCAGCAGAAATCGGGCGGCGATTGGGCGGCGTAACAGCAAACGAGAGCGAGACTGACTGGACAAGGTCGCGGGCAGCTCCTAATCTTGTGTGCGCTTATTCGTCTGTCCTGGTTTAGCAGCTTCCAGCCAGCAAAAGAAAGACGCTGGAGATGTCACCGCGACGGTACCAAAGAGGGCGCCATGACTGTGCTCAAGATTTCTCAAAGGCATCGGATGTTGTTTGAGCGTTCTTGGTTTTCGATAAACGTGCTATTAAGTTTATGTGCTGGGTGGTGGACCTCTTCGGTTTTATTTGCACTACCGTATGTTTTAAAATTGTCCGTAGCGGCACTGTGAGTACCTGTAAAGATAGCCTTTGCAAGAAATAATGCGGTTGTCTTCTTTGGTCCGACCCTTTTCTCTGCAGCTGCTTGCGTCCAAAGTTTGAGTTAACGGTAGGTTCTATCGGCTTTTTGAGTAACTTGTATGTAAAACACAAATTTTTAAATAAAGTTTTATGTCTGAAATTGCAGTTTTGTTTTATGATACCACTAAAATGGGTGTCTAAAGAGTTGAATGGCTGAGGGTTTGTGAAAAGCTGTGGGATCTGAAGGGCTGAAAAGGTAAAAAGGGCTAAATGGGTTTAAAGTGTGAATGGTTTTGAAGAGCTTAGAGTTTTCATGGGCTGAAGGTGTATAAAACGCAGACATGATCCAATTACGCATCAGCACTGTATTGCTATTTTCAAATAAAGAATCTGACTACTTGATATAATTGTTGGAACTAATATATGAGGTATTTATGTCTTTGCTAAACAATGTCTATCTTTTTATGCACAACGTTAAACAAAAATTAGAAATATTCGGCTAGAAAGATATAGTCAGTTGGTGAGGAGGATACATTTCTTATAATATATAGGATGGTCAACGTCACCAGGCTCGATCCAAAATGGAGCGTAAAAATCGACATCTGCACGTAAAAATCAAAACTTTTCGTCAAAGGAGTACTTCACTGGTCGTTTCTTTCTTGTAAAATCACAAAACGTAGCTCTGTTTTTGTGAAAAAAAAACTAGGCCAAAAAAATTGCCAGGGTCTGTGGCGGGCAGCGACGCAGACGACAGGAGTCCAGTAGCGGGGTGTGTTTGGCGTTCGTATTGACAGATGGCGCTACCTCCTTATCGCAACGGCTCGCGACCACCGTGGTTTACTAAAATTAACATAATCTTATTGCAATATATTTTTGGTTACAAAATAAATGAGACAATAAGAGCAAAATAAAATGAAAAAAAAACGCATATGCATAACGACGGCGCTTTTGCTGCCAACGGATTTCGTCTGCGTGTCGTATGCTTTCTTTTGCTGGTCGGCTGTACCTTCGGAGGCTCTTCCCAACGCCATCTATCAACACGAACGCAAGCACGCCCCGCTACTGGACTTGGTCCTCTGGGTCGCCGCCCGCCATAGACCCTGGGAAGTTTATTGGCCCTATTTATTTACAGAAAGAGAACTACGCTTTGTAATTTTACAAGAAGAAACCGACCTGTGAAATACACGTTTGACGAAAAGTTGAGATTGCTAAATGCAGGCGTCGATTTTTTTATCTGTCTTAGGTCGAGCCTGGTGACTTGACCATCCTTTGTATATATATATATATATATATATATATATATATATATATATATATATATATATATATATATATATATATATATATATATATATATATATATATATATATATATATATATATATATATATATATATTCAGGCAACGAGTGCCAGTCGTATTTTTTATATTGGTTAATTGTTTATATCTTGGAGAGCATGTTCCAAGAAGAACAATCCTTTTATTTTAATGTCGTGACATATTTAGTTTCTGAGAAAACAAATCTCAAAGAATCGGGAAAGAACGACGAGGTTGTTATGATTGTCGAGTGTGGCGTTTTTGAATCCCTCTCTATCTCAAAGTATTCAAATGACAGCGTCTATATTTTTGTAGTGTGTATATATATATATATAGATATATATGTATATATATATATATATATATATATATATATATATATATATATATATATATACTACTAGATAATAACTAAAATAATAACGACTAGATATAATGCGGTAAAACCGCATTATATCTAGTAGTTATTATTCGTCGCTCAAATATTTGTTAAAATCTGCAAACATGCCTCCGCGGACAACTGTGACCTGAACTGCGGATATATTTTTTTTGAGCGACTATGTTTAGTATCGCTTTTAAAATAACACCACGTGTAGAACTTTTCATTACCTTCGAAATTAAGCAAAGTTTGTGTTTTTATCATGTACGAGTAATGAGAAATAAATTTTGAAACAGAGAGGTTTTTCACTTTTCGTTCAATTTCGGCACGGTGTATAAAAAAAAACATTTCTTTTTCTCGTGTCGCGTTCTCTTCGCACACTTATTTTACCCAGAATACATTCCGATAGGGGTATTTGCACTGGTTTTACGTTTGAAGCGTATAAATATGCTAAAAAAGAGCAAATGCCGATGGTGGCTTTTGACGATTGTCGTGTGTAGCGTTTTTGAACCACTCTCAATCTCAAAGTATTCAAAAGAAAGCTTCGATTTCTTTATTGTGATATGTATGCAAGTCGATAAAACGACATTACAACTACTATTTATTATTCATCAATCCAATCTTTGTCAAAAATCCCAAAACACGCCTCCGCGAACAACCGTGACCTAAACTGCGGATTTTTTTCTTAGTCCACCATGTTCAGCATCGCTTTTAAAATAATACCACATATAGAACCTTCTATTGTCTTTCAAATTAAGCAAAATTTGCGCCTTTATCATGTACGAGTACTGGAAAATAAAGTACGAAAAAAGTAGTTTTTCCCTTGTCGCTAAATTTCAAACGCTAAATAAAAACATATTTGTTTTTTCGCGCCGCGTTTTTTTACATTTTTTTACCCAGCATACATTCTGTTAGAGTATATGCACGGGTTCTGAAGTTTTAGGCCTTTAAGTATGCTGACTAATTATTTTGTTTTGCTATCAACATAAATTTTGTATTAAAAATATAAACTTTCGAAATTTAAAAACCTAGGTTTACAATAGGAAGTGTGTTTTACTTTAATATTTCACAATATTACACTTTAATATTTTTAATTTAGTACAGATTATGTAGCGCATAGGGTTTAGGCTTGAGGCCTCTCCAATCATAGCACCGGCAGAAGTTGTATGAAAACCCGCTTTCGACAGTTGCGATTCTGTACTGCTTAGACGTTTGGAATCGCAAACTTGTTAATATACACGTGACGACTTCGGTGTATTTTATATGATTACTTATTATACGTCCTTAGATTATTATAATGAATAAAAATGCACAGCAACAACCCATAAGCCCACCCTCAGCATTTGCTCTTTTTTAGCATATTTAGAGGCTTAAAACTCAAATCTAGTGCATATACCTCTTGAAATGTATGCTGGCTAAAGAAAAGTGTAAAAAAGCGACACGAGAAAATAAAAAAAAATATTGTTTTTTTTATCATACAGCGTGCTCAAACAGAACGAAACGTGAAAACATTATCAGTTTCAATATTTATTTCTCAGTACTTGTACGCGATTAAGACACAAAGTTTCCATAATCTGGTGCAATGAAAAGATCTAGAAGTGGTATTGTTTTAAAAACAAAACTAAGCATAGTAGACTAAAACAAATATCCGAAGTTTAGGTCAGATTTGTTCGCGGAGGCATGTTTGGGGATTTTTACGAAGAAGAAATTGACGGATAATAAATTGTAGTTGAAATTTGGTCTCACCGACTTGCAAACATATACTAATAAAACAATATAGAAGCCCTCTTTTGAATGCTTTGAGATTGAGAGTGGTTTTAAAACGCCACACAGCACAATCGTGAAGACGCACCACCGGCACTTGCTCTTTTTTTAGCATATTTAGAGGCTTAAAACGCAAAACCAGTGCAAATACCTCTAAAACAATGTATTCTGGGTAAAAGAAGGGTTAAAAGAGGACGCGACGCGAGAAAAATATTTTTTTTTATTATAGTGCGTGCTGAAATTGAACGAAGAGTGAAAACCTTTCATGTATCTTAGTTTATTTCTCAGTACACGTACATCATAAAAACACAAAATTTTCTTAATTTTGAAGGCAGTAAAAGGTTCTATACGTGGTAACACTTTGAAAGCGATAATAAACATAGTCAACTCAAAACAAAATGCGCACTTCATGTCACAGTTGTTCGCAGAGGCATGTTACGGGATTTTTGCAAAGATTGGACCGACGAATAATAAATAGTCGTTATAATGCCGTTTTACCTAGTTTCATATATTTATTTTTTTATTTATTCATATTACCCCTAAAGGCCCTCGTGAGAGGGTATTACATAGGGGGGTACATAAATCGTTCCAATAGGAACTAGTGCTCAGTGAACAACATTTGAGAATACTAGAAGACAATCAATACACTTAATAATAAAAAGAAAATATAGGATACACTCAAAAACGAATAAAAAACATACACTCACTCATCACACTGCAATAAAGTTGAGTCAAGGTAAAAACAAAAAAGTACACATTTGCTCGGCACGTTCCTGAAAAGAGGAAACAACAATGTAAAACAGCAAAAGTTAGATGGCATCAGTATTTTGAATTTGTTCTTGAAACTTCGTGGTGTCTTTTTCTGAGGCAATGTGCGATGGTAGATTATTCCAATCGATTGTGGTACGTGTAATGAATGACCGGGAAAAAGCAGATGACTTACAGGTTACGCGTTTAACTTTGTAGGGGTGATCGCGGCGTGGAAAATAACGGCAGGTGGCTCGAAGAAATCACCGTGAAGTGACGCGTGGTGGTAAAGTTTATGGAAAAGTGATAGGCGTGAAAGTTTGCGACGATGGAGTAGTTCGGGTAGCTCTACTCGGCGTTTCAGTGCTGTGACGCTGGAATGACGTGAATAATCTGAAAATATGAAGTGAGCGGCACGACTTTGCAGTGATTCAATGTCGTTTATGATGTAAGCATGTTCGGGATCCCAAATGGCTGATGCATATTCTAATTTCGGACGTATTAGTGTAGAAAAGGCAAGTTTGCGTATGTTATGAGGAGCCTGTTTAAGGTTACGCTTGAGAAATCTGAAAGAGCGGTTAGCAGCCGCCAGGGTGAGCTTTATATGGTAGTGCCATGACAGATCAGGTTGCAAATGAATTCCAAGATATTTATAAGTGGAGACGAGGTCAACAGTATTATTATTTAACACATAGGAGGTAGGAATCCGGGGTACGTGTTTAGTAAAAGACATAGACTTTGTTTTAGAGCAATTTAGGGTCATTAGCCAGGAAGAGCACCATGCATTAATAGCATTTAGATCAGTTTGCAAAGCTTTCTGGTCATTGACAGAGGATATTATTCGGTAAATTACACAATCGTCAGCAAAAATTATAATTCGGGTTGAGACACAGGATGGCAAGTCATTAATGTAGACTAGAAATAGTAGTGGACCTAGTACGCTACCTTGTGGGACTCCTGAGGTTACCGGTTTGAAGGAAGAGTTACAATTGTTAGCGGACGTGAACTGTTTTCTAGACGAAAGGAAATATTTTACCCATGCCAAAATGTTAGGGTGAATGTTAAGCCTAGACAGTTTGGTTAGAAGCCGGTGATGAGGGACACGGTCAAAAGCATTAGAAAAGTCGAGGAAAGCAGCATCAACCTGGGATCCACCGTCAAGAGCTGAATGTATGTCATGAATGAAGCTGCAGAACTGCGTGTCACATGAGTATCCTCGGCGAAAACCATGCTGATATTTATGTATGATGTTATGATATTCCAGGATAGTTAATTACTTGTGTGTGTATTATATGTTCAAGAAGTTTACAAATGGTACTGGTTAACGAGATGGGACGATAGTTTAATGGCGATGAGCGTTCACCAGACTTGAAGATGGGAATTACTTTGCGATTCGCCAGTCATGTGGGATGCAACCTAACGATAACATTTGTGAAAAAAGGGCTAACAGTATGGGACAGATGCTAGCTGATATATTCTTTGGAGTATCTTATCATTAAAGCCGACATGATCAGAAGCACACCTAAATATATATAGACGATCTCTTTTGAATACTTTGAGAAAGAGAGTGATTCAAAAACGCCAAATATGACACACGTCAAAACCTCGTTGTTCTTTCCCATTATTAAGATTTCTTTTTCTCATAATCTGAGACATGTCAGGACATCAAAATAAAAAAGTATTGTTCTTCTTGGAACATGCTCACGAAATATAAAATTTTGAAGCGAAATATAAATACGACTGCCACTTGTTCCCGAATCCAAATGAAACTGACCATATATATATATATATATAACGGGCATGGTGGCGGGGAGCCGAAGGCGTGGGGTATAACTGAGAGGAAAAGCAGAACCCTTGATGAAAACAGAACAACGGGTGGTAGCTTGAGTCCGCCAGTCCGGCCTTCGTCAGGAAGCTGACGAAGGCCGGACTCCGGCCGAAACGTCGAAGAATAAACCACCCATTGTTGCTGTTTTCATCAAGGGTTGCGCTCCTCTCAGTTATATATATATATATATATATATATATATATATATATATATATTGTTTCGTATGAAAGCAGTTTTATACTACTCACAAAGTCCTCTGTAACCTCTGCATGCGTCCTAGGAGCACACAAAGGAATAAGTACATCGATGAGGAAAATGATAAGGACAGAAATGTATCAAACTAAATTCAATAATATCCCTTTACCCCTTTATACTCTGGGACAAATTGATTTGGAATTTCTAATGTGAGGAGATCTATGCGTGTAGAGCTTTAGTCGGTGCTATTTACTCAACCCCTAGATTTCACCCCGTAGGTACGAACTTTCTGCAAGTATTTCCGTCGCCGTAATGCCTGCACCGAAATACTCGCGTGATAAAATATATTTTTAAAACCTTGTTGCTATATTAATTTACTCATCAACGGAATGGAAGTGAAGAGAAATCCATGGAGCTTGGCACTACGACATAGCAATAGAAACCGTCCAATATATAAGAAGTGCAGCGCAGTGTTTCATGAATGTATATTTCGGGCATTTATGAAGCTTGGAATATGTATAGCAGGGCAGATGACATTCAAAACAAAAAATGAGAATCACAACTGAAATAGTTGTACATATTTCTTACATTCACTATGACAATCTAGCAAATCACTCGAACATAATCGTTTCCGAATTGAAAAACTGCTTCTAAAGCATACAGCATACCAACAACGATTGCAGTTGCAGATTCTCATTGTTTGTCTTGAATGTCATCTGCCCTGCTATGCATTCCAAGCTGCATAAATGCGCCGGCATCTCCATTCATGATACGCTGCGCTGCACTTCTCATGTACCGGACGGTTTCTCTTGCTATGTCGTGGAAAAGCCAAGCTCCATAGGATTTCTCTTCACTTCCATTGCGTTGATGAGTAAACTAACATAGCAACAAGGTTTTAAAAAATATATTTTATCACGCGAGTATTTCGGTGCAGGCATTACGGCGACGGGAAATACTTGCAGAAAGCTTGTACCTACGGGGTGAAATCTAGGGGTTGAAGTAAAATAGCACCGACTAAAGCCTCCACGCAGCATAGATCTCCTCACATTAGAAATTCCAAATCAATTTGTCCCAGAGTATAAAGTGTAAAGGGATGTTATTGAATTTAGTTTGATACATTTCTGTCCTTATCATTTTCCTCATCGATGTACTTATTCCTTTGTGTGCTCCTAGGGACGCATGCAGAGGTTACAGAAGGACTTTTTTAGTGATAATGTAAAACTGCTTTCATACGAATACAATATATATATATATATATATATATATATATATATATATATATAACTGAGACGGTGCGCGTCCCTTGATGAAAACTGGCAACAATGGGTGGATTTTATTCTTCGACGATTTCGGCCGGAGTCCGGCCTCTCGTCAGCTTCCTGACGAAGGCCGGACTCCGGCCGAGACGTCGAAGACTAAACCAGCCGTCAGCTGCTGTTTTCATCAAGGGTTCTGCTTTTCCTCTGAGTTACACCCCGCGCCTTCGGCTCTCCTGCCACCATGCCCGTTATATATATATATATATATATGGTCAGCTTCGGCCCCGGATTCAGGGAGCAAGTGGCAGTCGTATTTTATTTCGCTTCAAAATTTTATATTTCGTGGGCATGTTCCAAGAAGAACAATACTTTTTTATTTTGATGTCATGTCTTGTATTCATGAGATGAAAGAAATCTTAATAATGGGGAAAAGAACAACGAGGTTTTGACGTGTGTCAATATTTGGCGTTTTTGAATCACTCTCTTTTCTCAAAGTATTCAAAAGAGATCGTCTATATATATTTGGGTGTGCTTCTGATCATGTCGGCTTTAATGATAAGATACCCCAAAGAATATATTCAGCTAGCATCTGTCCCATACTGTTAGCCCTTTTTTCACAAATGTTATCGTTAGGTGCATCCCACATGACTGGCGGAATCGCAAAGTAATTCCCCATCCTCAAGCCTGGTGAACGCTCATCGCCGCATAAGCTATCGTCCCATCTCGTTGGCACAGCTACCATTTGCTAAACTTCTTGAACATATAATACACACACAAGTAATTAACTACCTGGAATATCATAATATCATACATAAATATCAGCATGGATTTTCGCCGGAGAGCACTCTGTGTGACACGCAGTTCTGCAGGCTTCATTCATGACGCCCGCATTCAGCTCTTGACGGTGGATCCCAGGTTGATGCTGTTTTCCTCGACTTTTCTAATGCTTTTGACCGTTGTCCCTCATCACTGGCTTCTAAACCAGACTCGTCTAGAGCTTGACATTCAATCCTAACATTTTGGCATGGGTAAAATATTTCCTTTCGCCTAGAAAACAGTTCACGTCCGCTAACAATTGCAACTCTTCCTTCAAACCGGCAACCTCGAGTCCTGCAAGGTAGCGTACTAGAGTCCACTGCTGTTTCTAGTCGGGTACGAATGACTTGCCATCCCAGCTGTCTCAACCCGAATTACTAATTTTTGCTGACGATTGTGTAATTTACCGAATAATATCCTCTGTCAATGACCAGAAAGCTTTGCGAACTGATCTAAATGCTATTAATGCATGGTGCTCTTCCTGGCTAATGACCCTAAACTGCTACTAAAACAAAGTCTATGTCTTTTTACTAAACACGTACCCCGGATTCCATTACCTCCTATGTGTTAAATAATAATACTGTTGACCTACGTCTCCACTTGTAAATATCTTGGAATTCATTTGCAACCTGATCTCGTCATGGTACCACTATATAAAGCTCTCACCCGCGGCGGCTGCTAACCGCTCTTTTTCGACTTCTGCCGTAAGCGCTTAAACGAGGCTCCTCATAACTGTACGCAAACGCTTTTTCTACACTAATCACGTCCGAAAATCCGAATATGCATCATGCCATTCGTAGGATCCTGAACATGCTTGCAGATCCTCGACGGCATTGAATCACTGCGAAAAGTCGTTGCCGCTCACTTCATATTTTCAGATTATTCACGTCATTCCAGCGTCACAGCACTGAAACGCCGAGCAGAGCTACCCGAACTACTCCATCGTCGCAAACTTTCACGCCTATCACTTTTCCATAAACTTTACCGCCACGCGTCACTTCACGGTGATTTCTTCGAGCCACCTGCCGTTACTTTTCCACACCGCGATCACCCCTACAAGAGATTAAACGTCGTATACCTGCAGGGGATCTGCTTTTTCCCGGCCATTCATTACACGTACCACAATCGATTGGAATAATCTACCATCGCACATTGCCTCGGAAAAACACCTACGAAGTTTCAGAACAAATTCAAAATACTGATGCCATCTATACTTTTGCTTGTCCCCATTGTTGTTTCCTCCTTTCAGGAACGTGCCGAGAAAACAAATGTGTACTTACTTTGTTTTTACCTTGACTCCAACTTTATTGCAGTGTGATGAGTGAGTGTATGTTTTTTTATTCGTTTTTGAGTGTATCTCTATATTTTCTTTTTATTATTAAGTGTATTGATTGTCTTCTAGTATTCTCGACATGTTGTTCACTGAGCACTAGTTCCTATTGGAACGATTTGTACCCCCCCTATGTAATACCCGCTCACGAGCGGCCTTTTTAGGGGTTAATATGAGACAAATAAAAAAATAAATAGTATGAAACTAGGTAAAACGGCATTATAACGGCTATTTATTATTCGTCGGTGCAATCTTTGCAAAAATCCCGTAGCATGCCTCTGCGAGGCAACTGTGACATGAGAGATGCGCATTTTGTTTTGAGTTGACTATGTTTATCATCGCTTTCAAAAGCGTTACACACGTATAGAACCTTTGCCGCCTTCAGAATTAAGAAAAATTTTGTGTTTTTATGATGTACGTGTACTGAGAAATAAACTAAGATACATGAAAGGATTTTTCACTCTTCGTTCAATTTCAGCGCGCACCTATAATAAAAAAAAATATTTTTCTCGCGTCGCGTCCTCTTTTAACCCTTCTCTACCCAGAATGCATTGTTTCAGAAGGTCAATTTGCACTGGTTTCTGCGTTTTACTTCTAAATATGCTAAAAAGAGCAAGTGCCGGTGAGTGAACGCCTACACGTATTGTGCTGTGTGGCGATTTTAAAACCACTCTCAATCTCAAAGCATTCAAAAGAGTATTTTCATATTGTTTTAGTAGTATGTTTTGCAAGTCGGTTGAGACCAAATTTCAACTACAATTTAAGTATCCGTTGCAATTTCTTCTTCGTAAAAATCCCCAAACATGCCTCCGCAACGAAATCTGTCCTAAACTTCTCGGATATTTGTTTTAGTCTACTATGCTTAGTTTTGTGTTTTTAAAACAATACCACTTCTAGATCTTTTTCATTGCACTCAGATTATGGAAAACTTGTGTGTCTTGTCGCGTACAAGGTGCATCGAGAAATAAAATATTGAAACTGATAATGTTTTCACGTTTTCTGTTCTGTTTGAGCACGCTGTATGATCAAAGGAACAATATGTTCGCTTATTTTCTCGTGTCGCTTTTTTACGCTTTTCTTTTAGCCAGCATACATCTCCAAGAGGTATGCACTAGATTTGAGTTTTAAGCCTCTAAATATGCTAAAAAGCATAAATGCTGTGGGTGGGCTTATGGGTCGCTGCTGTGCATTTTTATTCATTATAATAATCTAAGGGACGTATAATAAGTAATCATATAAAATACACCGGGGTCGTCACCGTGTATATTAACAAAGTTTGCAGATTCCGTCCGTCTAAGCAGTGCAGAATCGCAACTGTCGAAGCAGGGTTTTCATACAACTTCTTGCCGGTGCTATGATTGGAGAGGCCTCATAGCCTAAACCCCTATGCGCTACATAATCTGTACTAAATTAAAAATATTAAGAGTGTAATATTGATGAAATATTAAAGTAAAACACACTTCCTATTGTAAACCTAGGTTTTTAAATTTCGAAAGTTTGTATTTTTAATACAAAATTTATGTTGATAGCAAAACAAAATAATTAGTCAGCATACTTAAAGGCCTAAAACTTGCAGAACCCGTGCATATACTTCTAACAGAATAGCATGCTTAAATTAAAAAATGTAAAAAAACGCGGCGCAGAAAAAACAAATATGTTTTTATTTAGCGTTTTGAAATTTAGCGACAAGGGAAAAACTACTTTTTTAACGTTACTTTAGCTACACCGAACAAGTAAAACTCATGATAAAGGCGCAAAATTTTGCTTAATTTGAAAGACAATATAGGAGGTCTCTGGTATGTGGTATTATTTTAAAAGCGATGCTGAACATGGTGGACTAAGAAAAAAATCCGCAGTTCAGGTCACGGTTGTTCGCGGAGGCGCGTTTTGGCGATTTTTGACAAAGATTGGATTGATGAAATAATAAATAGTAGTTGTAATGATCGTTTTATCGACTTTGCATACATATCACAACAGTACAAATCAGCTTTCTTTTTGAATACTTTGAGATTGAGAAGTGGGTTCGAAAACACCGCACACGACAATCGTCAAAAGCCGCCGTCGGCATTTGCTGCTTTTTTTTAGCATATTTACTACGCTTCAAACGTAAAACCAGTGCAAAACACCTCTAACGGAATGTATTCTGGAGTTAAAATAAGTGTGTGCGAAGAGAACGCGACACGAGAAAAAAGAGAATGTTTTTTTTTTATACACCGTGCCGAAATTGAACGAAAAAACGGAAAAACCTCTCTGTTTCAAAATTTATTTCTCATTACTCGTACATGATAAAAATTCACAAACTTTGCTTAATTTCGAAGGTAATGAAAAGTTCTACACGTGGTGTTATTTTAAAAGCGATACTCCTTCATAGTCGCTCAAAAAATATATCCGCAGTTCCGGTCACCGTTGTCCGCAGGCAGTGCATGTTTGCAGATTTTTAACAAATATTTGGTAGCGACGAAATAATAACTACTAGATATAATGCGGTTTTACCGCATTATTATCTAGTCGTTATTATTTTAGTTATTAATCATAGTATGTATATATATATATATATATATATATATATATATATATATATATATACATATATATCTAT
>JAZHYW010052167.1:0-10576 GCA_037355805.1 Ixodes ricinus
GATAGTATCGATGATCGCCAGAATTGACTATCGTGTATACTATCGATAATCGACCATCGAAGAAAACTATAGATGTTACTATGAGTAATCGACTATCGGAAAATCATTGTTAATCGACTATGAGCTATGATAGTCGACTATCCTAAAGCTATCGATAGTACTGTCGACGGTTTACTATCGATAGTTTTGCGACACTTGTAGTTTGCGTCGCTACCTCTTCTCTTTTTCTCGCTTTATTTTTTCAAATGGGATACCCAACTAGCCCAAGCACTCACTATCCCAACTTTGGTTCAGCTTTCAGTGATGACGAAGACGGGAGTTTGGGCGAAGAGAGGAGGAAGGGAGGCGAGCGGCGGTGCGGCAACTGCGCTCGCTCTAGTAATGCAAAACTATCGATAGTACTATCGATAGTATCGATAGTCGCCAGAAATCTGACTATCGATAGTAAAAAAACTATGGATAGTACAATCGATAGTCGACTATCGAAGAACTATCGATAGTCGACTATCCTAAAGCTATCGATAGTACTGTCGACGGTTTACTATCGATAGTTTTGCGACACTTGTAGTTTGCGTCGCTACCTCTTCTCTTTTTCTCGCTTTATTTTTTCAAATGGGATACCCAACTAGCCCAAGCACTCACTATCCCAACTTTGGTTCAGCTTTCAGTGATGACGAAGACGGGAGTTTGGGCGAAGAGAGGAGGAAGGGAGGCGAGCGGCGGTGCGGCAACTGCGCTCGCTCTAGTAATGCAAAACTATCGATAGTACTATCGATAGTATCGATAGTCGCCAGAAATCTGACTATCGATAGTAAAAAAACTATGGATAGTACAATCGATAGTCGACTATCGAAGAACTATCGATAGTCGACTATCCTAAAGCTATCGATAGTACTGTCGACGGTTTACTATCGATAGTTTTGCGACACTTGTAGTTTGCGTCGCTACCTCTTCTCTTTTCTCGCTTTATTTTTTCAAATGGGATACCCAACTAGCCCAAGCACTCACTATCCCAACTTTGGTTCAGCTTTCAGTGATGACGAAGACGGGAGTTTGGGCGAAGAGAGGAGGAAGGGAGGCGAGCGGCGGTGCGGCAACTGCGCTCGCTCTAGTAATGCAAAACTATCGATAGTACTATCGATAGTATCGATAGTCGCCAGAAATCTGACTATCGATAGTAAAAAAACTATGGATAGTACAATCGATAGTCGACTATCGAAGAACTATCGATAGTCGACTATCCTAAAGCTATCGATAGTACTGTCGACGGTTTACTATCGATAGTTTTGCGACACTTGTAGTTTGCGTCGCTACCTCTTCTCTTTTTCTCGCTTTATTTTTTCAAATGGGATACCCAACTAGCCCAAGCACTCACTATCCCAACTTTGGTTCAGCTTTCAGTGATGACGAAGACGGGAGTTTGGGCGAAGAGAGGAGGAAGGGAGGCGAGCGGCGGTGCGGCAACTGCGCTCGCTCTAGTAATGCAAAACTATCGATAGTACTATCGATAGTATCGATAGTCGCCAGAAATCTGACTATCGATAGTAAAAAAACTATGGATAGTACAATCGATAGTCGACTATCGAAGAACTATCGATAGTCGACTATCCTAAAGCTATCGATAGTACTGTCGACGGTTTACTATCGATAGTTTTGCGACACTTGTAGTTTGCGTCGCTACCTCTTCTCTTTTTCTCGCTTTATTTTTTCAAATGGGATACCCAACTAGCCCAAGCACTCACTATCCCAACTTTGGTTCAGCTTTCAGTGATGACGAAGACGGGAGTTTGGGCGAAGAGAGGAGGAAGGGAGGCGAGCGGCGGTGCGGCAACTGCGCTCGCTCTAGTAATGCAAAACTATCGATAGTACTATCGATAGTATCGATAGTCGCCAGAAATCTGACTATCGATAGTAAAAAAACTATGGATAGTACAATCGATAGTCGACTATCGAAGAACTATCGATAGTACTATCGATAGTCGACTATCCTAAAGCTATCGATAGTACTGTCGACGGTTTACTATCGATAGTTTTGCGACACTTGTAGTTTGCGTCGCTACCTCTTCTCTTTTTCTCGCTTTATTTTTTCAAATGGGATACCCAACTAGCCCAAGCACTCACTATCCCAACTTTGGTTCAGCTTTCAGTGATGACGAAGACGGGAGTTTGGGCGAAGAGAGGAGGAAGGAGGCGAGCGGCGGTGCGGCAACTGCGCTCGCTCTAGTAATGCAAAACTATCGATAGTACTATCGATAGTATCGATAGTCGCCAGAAATCTGACTATCGATAGTAAAAAAACTATGGATAGTACAATCGATAGTCGACTATCGAAGAACTATCGATAGTCGACTATCCTAAAGCTATCGATAGTACTGTCGACGGTTTACTATCGATAGTTTTGCGACACTTGTAGTTTGCGTCGCTACCTCTTCTCTTTTTCTCGCTTTATTTTTTCAAATGGGATACCCAACTAGCCCAAGCACTCACTATCCCAACTTTGGTTCAGCTTTCAGTGATGACGAAGACGGGAGTTTGGGCGAAGAGAGGAGGAAGGGAGGCGAGCGGCGGTGCGGCAACTGCGCTCGCTCTAGTAATGCAAAACTATCGATAGTACTATCGATAGTATCGATAGTCGCCAGAAATCTGACTATCGATAGTAAAAAAACTATGGATAGTACAATCGATAGTCGACTATCGAAGAACTATCGATAGTCGACTATCCTAAAGCTATCGATAGTACTGTCGACGGTTTACTATCGATAGTTTTGCGACACTTGTAGTTTGCGTCGCTACCTCTTCTCTTTTTCTCGCTTTATTTTTTCAAATGGGATACCCAACTAGCCCAAGCACTCACTATCCCAACTTTGGTTCAGCTTTCAGTGATGACGAAGACGGGAGTTTGGGCGAAGAGAGGAGGAAGGGAGGCGAGCGGCGGTGCGGCAACTGCGCTCGCTCTAGTAATGCAAAACTATCGATAGTACTATCGATAGTATCGATAGTCGCCAGAAATCTGACTATCGATAGTAAAAAAACTATCGGATAGTACAATCGATAGTCGACTATCGAAGAACTATCGATAGTCGACTATCCTAAAGCTATCGATAGTACTGTCGACGGTTTACTATCGATAGTTTTGCGACACTTGTAGTTTGCGTCGCTACCTCTTCTCTTTTTCTCGCTTTATTTTTTCAAATGGGATACCCAACTAGCCCAAGCACTCACTATCCCAACTTTGGTTCAGCTTTCAGTGATGACGAAGACGGGAGTTTGGGCGAAGAGAGGAGGAAGGGAGGCGAGCGGCGGTGCGGCAACTGCGCTCGCTCTAGTAATGCAAAACTATCGATAGTACTATCGATAGTATCGATAGTCGCCAGAAATCTGACTATCGATAGTAAAAAAACTATGGATAGTACAATCGATAGTCGACTATCGAAGAACTATCGATAGTACTATCGATAGTCGACTATCCTAAAGCTATCGATAGTACTGTCGACGGTTTACTATCGATAGTTTTGCGACACTTGTAGTTTGCGTCGCTACCTCTTCTCTTTTTCTCGCTTTATTTTTTCAAATGGGATACCCAACTAGCCCAAGCACTCACTATCCCAACTTTGGTTCAGCTTTCAGTGATGACGAAGACGGGAGTTTGGGCGAAGAGAGGAGGAAGGAGGCGAGCGGCGGTGCGGCAACTGCGCTCGCTCTAGTAATGCAAAACTATCGATAGTACTATCGATAGTATCGATAGTCGCCAGAAATCTGACTATCGATAGTAAAAAAACTATCGATAGTACAATCGATAGTCGACTATCGAAGAACTATCGATAGTACTATCGATAGTCGACTATCCTAAAGCTATCGATAGTACTGTCGACGGTTTACTATCGATAGTTTTGCGACACTTGTAGTTTGCGTCGCTACCTCTTCTCTTTTTCTCGCTTTATTTTTTCAAATGGGATACCCAACTAGCCCAAGCACTCACTATCCCAACTTTGGTTCAGCTTTCAGTGATGACGAAGACGGGAGTTTGGGCGAAGAGAGGAGGAAGGGAGGCGAGCGGCGGTGCGGCAACTGCGCTCGCTCTAGTAGTGCAAAACTATCGATAGTACTATCGATAGTATCGATAGTCGCCAGAAATCTGACTATCGATAGTAAAAAAACTATGGATAGTACAATCGATAGTCGACTATCGAAGAACTATCGATAGTCGACTATCCTAAAGCTATCGATAGTACTGTCGACGGTTTACTATCGATAGTTTTGCGACACTAGTAGTTTGCGTCGCTACCTCTTCTCTTTTCTCGCTTTATTTTTTCAAATGGGATACCCAACTAGCCCAAGCACTCACTATCCCAACTTTGGTTCAGCTTTCAGTGATGACGAAGACGGGAGTTTGGGCGAAGAGAGGAGGAAGGGAGGCGAGCGGCGGTGCGGCAACTAGCGCTCGCTCTAGTAATGCAAAACTATCGATAGTACTATCGATAGTATCGATAGTCGCCAGAAATCTGACTATCGATAGTAAAAAAACTATGGATAGTACAATCGATAGTCGACTATCGAAGAACTATCGATAGTCGACTATCCTAAAGCTATCGATAGTACTGTCGACGGTTTACTATCGATAGTTTTGCGACACTTGTAGTTTGCGTCGCTACCTCTCTCTTTTTCTCGCTTTATTTTTTCAAATGGGATACCCAACTAGCCCAAGCACTCACTATCCCAACTTTGGTTCAGCTTTCAGTGATGACGAAGACGGGAGTTTGGGCGAAGAGAGGAGGAAGGGAGGCGAGCGGCGGTGCGGCAACTGTGCTCGCTCTAGTAATGCAAAACTATCGATAGTACTATCGATAGTATCGATAGTCGCCAGAAATCTGACTATCGATAGTAAAAAAACTATGGATAGTACAATCGATAGTCGACTATCGAAGAACTATCGATAGTACGATCGACTATCCTAAAGCTATCGATAGTACTGTCGACGGTTTACTATCGATAGTTTTGCGACACTAGTAGTTTGCGTCGCTACCTCTTCTCTTTTTCTCGCTTTATTTTTTCAAATGGGATACCCAACTAGCCCAAGCACTTACTATCCCAACTTTGGTTCAGCTTTCAGTGATGACGAAGACGGGAGTTTGGGCGAAGAGAGGAGGAAGGAGGCGAGCGGCGGTGCGGCAACTGCGCTCGCTCTAGTAATGCAAAACTATCGATAGTACTATCGATAGTATCGATAGTCGCCAGAAATCTGACTATCGATAGTGACAAAAAACTATGGATAGTACTATCGATAGTCGACTATCGGAAAACACTGATAGTACTATCGATAGTCGACTATCTGTAAACCTATCGATAGTACTGTCGACGGTTTACTATCGATAGTTTTGCGATACTTAGTAGTTTGCGTCGCTACCTTCTTCTTTTCTCGCTTTATTTTTTCAAATGGGACATCCAACTAGCCCAAGCACTCACCATCCCAACTTTGGTTCAGCTTTCAGTGATGACGAAGACGGAGTTTGGGCGAAGAGAGGAGGAAGGGAGGCGAGCGGCGGTGCGGCAACTGTGCTCGCTCTAATAGTGCAAAACTATCGATAGTACTATCGATAGTATCGATAGTCGCCAGAAATCTGACTATCGATAGTAATAAAACTATGGATAGTACGATCGATAGTCGATAAAACTATCGATAGAACTATCGATAGTCGACTATCGTAAAGCTATCGATAGTACTGTCGACGGTTTACTATCGATAGTTTTGCGATACTAGTAGTTTGCGTCGCTCCTCTTCTCTTTTTCTCGCTTTATTTTTTCAAATGGGATACCCAACTAGCCCAAGCACTCACCATCCCAACTTTGGTTCAGCTTTCAGTGATGACGAAGACGGGAGTTTGGGCGAAGAGAGGAGGAAGGAGGCGAGCGGCGGTGCGGCAACTGTGCTCGCTCTAGTGGTGCAAAACTATCGATAGTACTATCGATAGTATCGATAGTCGCCAGAAATCTGACTATCGATAGTAAAAAACTATCGATAGTACTATCGATAGTCGTATCGAAAAACTATCGATAGTACTATCGATAGTCGACTATCCTAAACCTATCGATAGTACTGTCGACGGTTTACTATCGATAGTTTTGCGACACTAGTAGTTTGCGTCGCTACCTCTTCTTTTTCTCGCTTTATTTTTTTCAAATGGGATACCCAACTAGCCCAAGCACTTACCATCCCAACTTTGGTTCAGCTTTCAGTGATGACGAAGACGGGAGTTTGGGCGAAGAGAGGAGGAAGGGAGGCGAGCGGCGGTGCGGCAACTGTGCTCGCTCTAGTAGTGCAAAACTATCGATAGTACTATCGATAGTATCGATAGTCGCCAGAAATCGTAGACTATCGATAGTGACCATCGAAAACTATAGATAGTACTATCGATAGTCGGCTATCGGAAAACTATCGACTAGAACTATCGATAGTCGACTATCGTAAACCTATCGATAGTACTGTCGACGGTTTACTATCGATAGTTTTGCGACACTAGTAGTTTGCGTCGCTACCTCTTCTCTTTTCTCGCTTTATTTTTTCAAATGGGATACTCAACTAGCCCAAGCACTCACCATCCCAACTTTGGTTCAGCTTTCAGTGATGACGAAGACGGGAGTTTGGGCGAAGAGAGGAGGAAGGGAGGCGAGCGGCGGTGCGGCAACTGTGCTCGCTCTAGTGGTGCAAAACTATCGATAGTACTATCGATAGTATCGATAGTCGCCAGATGACATCGATAGACTATCGATAGTCGACTATCGAAAAACTATGGATAGTACATATCGATAGTCGACTATCGAAAAACTATCGATAGTACTATCGATAGTCGACTATCGTAAACCTATCGATAGTACTGTCGACGGTTTACTATCGATAGTTTTGCGATACTAGTAGTTTGCGTCGCCCTCTTCTCTTTTTCTCGCTTTATTTTTTCAAATGGGATACCTAACTAACCCAAGCACTTACCATCCCAACTTTGGTTCAGCTTTCAGTGATGACGAAGACGGGAGTTTGGGCGAAGAGAGGAGGAAGGGAGGCGAGCGGCGGTGCGGCAACTGTGCTCGCTCTATTGGCGCAAAACTATCGATAGTACTATCGATAGTATCGATAGTCGCCAGAAGTATCTGACTATCGATAGTCGATAAAAGCTATAGATAGTACAATCGATAGTCGACTATCGAAAATCTATCGATATAGAAACTATCGATAGTCGACTATTGTAAACCTATCGATAGTACTGTCGACGGTTTACTATCGATAGTTTTGCGATACTAGTAGTTTGCGTCGCTCTCTTCTCTTTTTCTCGCTTTATTTTTTCAAATGGGACTCTAACTAGCCCAAGCACTTACCATCCCAACTTTGGTTCAGCTTTCAGTGATGACGAAGACGGGAGTTTGGGCGAAGAGAGGAGGAAGGAGGCGAGCGGCGGTGCGGCAACTGTGTTCGCTCTAATGGCGCAAAACTATCGATAGTACTATCGATAGTATCGATAGTCGCCAGAAATTCTGACTATCGATAGTAATAAAGCTATCGATAGTACGTATCGATAGTCGACTATCGAACATCTATCGATAGAACTATCGATAGTCGACTATTGTAAACCTATCGATAGTACTAGTCGACGGTTTACTATCGATAGTTTTGCGATACTAGTAGTTTGCGTCGCTCCTTCTCTTTTTCTCGCTTTATTTTTTTCAAATGGGACTCTAACTAACCCAAGCACTTACCATCCCAACTTTGGTTCAGCTTTCAGTGATGACGAAGACGGGAGTTTGGGCGAAGAGAGAGGAAGGGAGGCGAGCGGCGGTGCGGCAACTGTGTTCGCTCTAATAGCGCAAAACTATCGATAGTACTATCGATAGTATCGATAGTCGCCAGAATTCTGACTATCGATAGTGACCATCGAAAAGCTATAGATAGTACTATCGATAGTCGCTATCGTCATCGAATGACTATAGGAAAACTATCGATAGTCGACTATTGTAAACCTATCGATAGTACTGTCGACGGTTTACTATCGATAGTTTTGCGATACTAGTAGTTTGCGTCGCTCCTTCTTCTTTCTCGCTTTATTTTTTTCAAATGGGATCTCTAACTAACCCAAGCACTTACCATCCCAACTTTGGTTCAGCTTTCAGTGATGACGAAGACGGGAGTTTGGGCGAAGAGAGGAGGAAGGGAGGCGAGCGGCGGTGCGGCAACTGTGCTCGCTCTAATGGCGCAAAACTATCGATAGTACTATCGATAGTATCGATAGTCGCCAGAATTCTGACTATCGATAGTAACTATCGATAGTGACCATCGAAAGCTTAGATAGTACTATCGATAGTCGGCTATCGGAAAATCTCGTTAATCGACTATAGGAAACTATCGATAGTCGACTATTGTAAACCTATCGATAGTACTGTCGACGGTTTACTATCGATAGTTTTGCGATACTAGTAGTTTGCGTCGCTCCTTCTCTTTTTCTCGCTTTATTTTTTTCAAATGGGACTCTAACTAACCCAAGCACTTACCATCCCAACTTTGGTTCAGCTTTCAGTGATGACGAAGACGGGAGTTTGGGCGAAGAGAGGAGGAAGGGAGGCGAGCGGCGGTGCGGTAACTGTGTTCGCTCTAATGGCGCAAAGACTATCGATAGTACTATCGATAGTATCGATAGTCGCCAGAAATCTGTATCTATCGATAGTCGACCATCAAAGCTATAGATAGTACTATCGATAGTCGACTATCGAATCATGTTAATCGACTATAGAAAACTATCGATAGTCGACTATTGTAAACCTATCGATAGTACTGTCGACGGTTTACTATCGATAGTTTTGCGATACTAGTAGTTTGCGTCGCTCTTCTCTTTTTCTCGCTTTATTTTTTCAAATGGGACTCTAACTAACCCAAGCACTTACCATCCCAACTTTGGTTCAGCTTTCAGTGATGACGAAGACGGGAGTTTGGGCGAAGAGAGGAGGAAGGGAGGCGAGCGGCGGTGCGGTAACTGTGTTCGCTCTAATGGCGCAAAACTATCGATAGTACTATCGATAGTATCGATAGTCGCCAGAATTCTGACTATCGATAGTATACTATCGATAGTCGACCATCGAAAAGCTATAGATAGTACTATCGATAGTCGGCTATCGGAAAATCATCGTTAATCGACTATAGGAAAACTATCGATAGTCGACTATTGTAAACCTATCGATAGTACTGTCGACGGTTTACTATCGATAGTTTTGCGATACTAGTAGTTTGCGTCGCTCCTTCTCTTTTTCTCGCTTTATTTTTTTCAAATGGGACTCTAACTAACCCAAGCACTTACCATCCCAACTTTGGTTCAGCTTTCAGTGATGACGAAGACGGGAGTTTGGGCGAAGAGAGGAGGAAGGGAGGCGAGCGGCGGTGCGGCAACTGTGCTCGCTCTAATGGCGCAAAACTATCGATAGTACTATCGATAGTATCGATAGTCGCCAGAATTCTGACTATCGATAGTATACTATCGATAGTCGACCATCGAAAAGCTATAGATAGTACTATCGATAGTCGGCTATCGGAAAATCATCGTTAATCGACTATAGGAAAACTATCGATAGTCGACTATTGTAAACCTATCGATAGTACTGTCGACGGTTTACTATCGATAGTTTTGCGATACTAGTAGTTTGCGTCGCTCCTTCTCTTTTTCTCGCTTTATTTTTTTCAAATGGGACTCTAACTAACCCAAGCACTTACCATCCCAACTTTGGTTCAGCTTTCAGTGATGACGAAGACGGGAGTTTGGGCGAAGAGAGGAGGAAGGGAGGCGAGCGGCGGTGCGGCAACTGTGCTCGCTCTAATGGCGCAAAACTATCGATAGTACTATCGATAGTATCGATAGTCGCCAGAATTCTGACTATCGATAGTATACTATCGATAGTCGACCATCGAAAAGCTATAGATAGTACTATCGATAGTCGGCTATCGGAAAATCTTCGTTAATCGACTATAGGAAAACTATCGATAGTCGACTATTGTAAACCTATCGATAGTACTGTCGACGGTTTACTATCGATAGTTTTGCGATACTAGTAGTTTGCGTCGCTCCTTCTCTTTTTCTCGCTTTATTTTTTTCAAATGGGACTCTAACTAACCCAAGCACTTACCATCCCAACTTTGGTTCAGCTTTCAGTGATGACGAAGACGGGAGTTTGGGCGAAGAGAGGAGGAAGGGAGGCGAGCGGCGGTGCGGTAACTGTGTTCGCTCTAATGGCGCAAAACTATCGATAGTACTATCGATAGTATCGATAGTCGCCAGAATTCTGACTATCGATAGTATACTATCGATAGTCGACCATCGAAAAGCTAGATAGATAGTACTATCGATAGTCGGCTATCGGAAAATCATCGTTAATCGACTATAGGAAAACTATCGATAGTCGACTATTGTAAACCTATCGATAGTACTGTCGACGGTTTACTATCGATAGTTTTGCGATACTAGTAGTTTGCGTCGCTCCTTCTCTTTTTCTCGCTTTATTTTTTTCAAATGGGACTCTAACTAACCCAAGCACTTACCATCCCAAC
>JAZHYW010052171.1:0-13196 GCA_037355805.1 Ixodes ricinus
GAGCTAATAGAGAGTTTTAGAATAGCGTAATACCCTTGCGTCGCATTCGGCTAACGCACGCTGGCTGTCGACGTAATCGTTACGGGAGCGCGTTGAACGCGCACTTTAGTATAGCGGGGTGGCAAACGCATACGTAACGACACGTAAACACTTGCAGCGCCATCTAGATGTGCTTCTGCGAACTGCCTCACACAATCCAAGGCGGGTATATGGTAAAGCCAACTTAACACTGCGAATCTCTTCGCTTTGCATACCAAGCACATGAATCTCTTTCCAGTTGCCTGTTGTGAACGTGTTTTCTCTTTTTTAAGGGCTGTGCGACCAGCAGTTCGATCTATGGTTCTGCTTCCAGTGTGTTGTGGGATCTCAATACTATCTTATGTTGGCCTCTGTCACTTGCTTGGCAGTATGCAAGCAATAGGTCGCACCGCTCGCGTACCGACCGCAGAGAAAACACCTTTTCGGATTCTACGGCGTCGCCAACGTTCTTGTCTACCGACGTGCACCATCTTTGTGGGCGCTCGAAAGGGTTCGTCGCGTTGATTTCTTTGAGGAGGTTGTGGGTCGCCTGTCAATACCGCCCGATCAGGCCGAGTTCCACTCGCTCCGAGGAAGTCACACGGAGAAGCGCTACCATTGGGAAAAGGTTTTATCTGTACTTAAGTTCAGAGTTCGATGAAGAGAGGGCCAAGGCTGTCTGGTGGTTCGGGTCTCGGTTGGAGGCCTTGCTCGGCATCGGCTCTTTCGTCTGTCTCCAGCTCCGAACTCCGCGTGTCCTCACCCACCACGAGCCTCGCCCTTTTTCCCTTCTTCTTTCTTTCTTCCACAAGGTTGAGGTCATCTTCAATGGTGAAGCGAACCCGTACAACGCGCGTAGCACTTCCACTGGTTTGCCTCACGGCCGCCATTTTCCAAATTGGAGTAGTCTCGCGCTTTCCCGTGCGCGACGGGAGCAATCGAGAATGTATCCGCAGGGGACCGCTACGTACGCTCGCAAAAAAGCGATAGCAGAGCGACGTACGCATAGCTCTGCCGCAGTACGTACGTACTCATGCGCAGTATGGAGGACGCAGCGTTGGTAACCGGACAAAAGCTCACCGGACAAAAGCTCACCGGACAGAAGCTCACCGGACAAAAGCTCACCGGACAAAAGCTCACCCGTTTTTTGACAGACCCGGACAAAAGCTCACCCGTTTTTTGACAAACCCGGACAAAAGCTCACCTCAATTTTTTTTTCTACCCGGGCGAAACACTGGCTGAAATAGAGTGCGTGACGCGATGGACATTGGACCATTTTTATTGGAACTTGTACCCCATCCACCATTGAGTTGCGAATTTTTAAGAATACTTTGAAAGCACGGGAGTTAATTGGGACTTTTGGAAAAGTACAATACAGATGACCAATTTAAGAAAACTGTGCGGGGTTTTAGATAGGCTCGCGTTCCTTCCACCACAGCTTGTTCCAGAAGAACTAACCACGAGGGAAAAGTCTACCGGTGACATCGGCAACCTGCTGGACTATTTTGAGTGCACGTATGTCAACGGCCGCCTCCGTTATGCCTCTGTTCCATCTGCGGCGGCTTCCAGAGCGAATTCTTCCTTCGCCTGACTCTGCGCCGACGACGACCGGAGTTTCCCCCGGTACGGTGGAATATGTGCGATGCCACTCTTCAAGATAAAGACCGGATGAACAACACCTGCGGAGGATGGAGTACCGGGTTCCATAAGCTCGTCGGACCACGCCCATCTAAGCGTCTTGAGGCTGATTGAATGCCTACAGCAATATCAGGCGCTCGTTGCCACGGCATTGACACAGCTCGGAGAGGTGAGCCCACAGTAGAAGGGTGCGAAAAACCACTCTGCGCCTGCAGAATAGTTTTAGAAATATTTGCGAGGGCTTGCGTATATCTGGAAATCTGCAAGACTGCTGGAGCAGTAGAGGGACTGCATTCGCTTCTAACCAATCGATAAATGAACTTGTTTCTATCAAAATCAACAAACCATGCGCCTGTTAGATTTAATTTATCGTTTCCCTTTTTGTGTCCGCACGCATGCACCTAAGTTGTCCGCACTCGTGTTAAGACCAACATGCAATTTTCTCGTGGTGAGCTTTTGTCCGGGTCTGTAAAAAAATGGGTGAGCTTTTGTCCGGGTCTGTCAAAAAATGGGTGACTTTTGTCCGGTGACTTTTGTCCGGTGAGCTTCTGTCCGGTGAGCTTTTGTCCGGTGAGCTTTTGTCCGGGATTCCGCAGCAGCGTTAACGCCTAACGTAGGGGGCTTACGTTTGTTGCCATTAGCCCCGAGAACATGGCGTGGCGCCACCTGACGGGCCTATCGTCGTGACGTAGGATGAGGGATCACGTGACCGTTTCCCGCACTCTGCGTCAAGGGTGGAGTGTCTCGGTCTTCTCTTATTTTAATACTACGGGTGTTTAAGGCTTCTTTTAACCCAATGTTTCGTTTCACTACTCGACCCAGTCGAGTTCCTAAATCGGCTACCGTACGAATGCTTCCGGGGAGCCGGTGAGTCGGTTGCAGGCGAGCAGGGAAACGGTCGCTGCACGCAAGCGCGGCGGCGTGGATTGGCGCGGCGGAGGAACGGGTCAACTTGTCGTTTTCGGCGGCTGTCTCGCGCATCGCAGTGAATGCTTACGAAGTGCGACCTATCCGTTGAAGGTAGGCGAATTTTTTTTAACTTCTATTCGACCGGGCACCCCCTTACAACTGTGTACCCCTTTTCAGTTGTGCTGTCTGTAAGCAGCATCAATGCGTTCGTGGACAAGGCCTCCTAAATGTCCCGCCTGTTGCTTGAGGGCGAAAGTGTTCTTGAAGCGGGACACGTGTTCTGTAGAATCAAGAAGCTGGATAAGGATTGCTACACGTTCATTGGATTCGTACTCCAAACGTCGGCACTCACTTCGTACCCGCACGAGCTGGATGGAGGAAACGTCGGTGACACACCGAGCTCCTGCAAAGCATGGGTGGAGGAACATGCCGTGTATCATTACTTGGTTAGGTTGTATGTACGCACCGGCCAGCGTGCTGTGAAATCGATCGAGATCGCGGCCAGAGCCGGGAGCGAAACAACTGGAGCACTCAGACAGTTGCGTTTGATTGCGTTTGACTGCGTTTCGGCTGCGAAAAACCAGGACATCCCTGCTGCTTATATCGCGTGCAAACATGATACCTTGAATTGGATTCCACGCTTCATACGAAGCACAGATGTGCCGGTGTCTCGCTTTCGGTTTTTAACACAACGCAGTTAAACGCACTCATGAACGCAAGTGTCTCAACCGGCCTTTAGAGATTGCGATTTGCGATGAACGGTGAAGTGAAGCGCCTTTTTCCAAATATAATCGGTCGTCTCCCGTTGTTATAGTCGCTCAGGAATAAAGAAAACAAATTCTCGTGGCTCAGTGGTAACATGCTCGCTCCCCAAGTCGCGAGTCGAAAAACCAATACGGTGCAAATAATGTTTTTTTTTTTTCCGTTTTTGAAGCACAGGTTTTGTAACTTTTCTGCGATGTCGGAATTTTCGAGCGACGAATATTAAAGCTTTTTTATAACATTTAATTTCATAAACTAATATCAGACCATCCAAAGGCCAATGACAGTTCGTGTACATCATTGCTGTTTTTCTTTTTGTTTTTGTAAAGAAAGAATATGCAAATATTCCTGTAGCTAGGTGTATTAGAGTTGTAGCATTGTTTTATTTGGGCTCCTACAAGATAAGCAGATAGGTTACAAAAATAAAAATATTACTTGCTAATACGAGTGCAGCTACTTGCATCAGCAATCTTTAAAGTAAAATAAATAAGGCCACGTAACATTCTCACATTTATGCAGTTGCTGGTTGCTTAAATACCACTAGGCTGTGAGTGATGTTTGCATTAAAATAGTCAGTGAAATTTTATGGCTTGTTACCCTCTGTAAATTACTGTTTCAAGTCTATTAGCATTCAGCTCTACTTGCATTGCGTGACGCCAACTTGTATATACATTTTTAACCCCATTGTTCAAATAATATTGAAGCTGTATGAGAAGGGTACTGCCACGCAGGGTGAGACTGTTCACATTTTATGAATCACATTGGAATGCTTCTCCTTGGGGTAGATGTGGAAGCTGATATTTGGGTCGGTCGCGGAACTGCGGCATTGCGGCCCCGAACAGTACTTTACCATTGCTCCCTGAGCTCGACAGCTGCCGAAGCCGATCCACGCCTGTACTGATCAAGCTTCAAAAGCAGAAAAAATGCGAAAGTACCGATTGAAGGGTTTCCGAAGGCCCCGACCAAAGCAAGGCGGAATAGCTGGCCTTATCACGTGATCCTCCATCCTACGTCACGGTCGAGCGATCGCAGCGCTCCAATCGGTCCCGCTCGGGGCCAATACGCCATTACTAAAACCCCTAATCGTCGCTGCGCTCTCGAGTCACGCGCGCTAGCTAACGTCGCGGCGCTCTTGAGTCGCGCGCGCTAACGCCGCCGCGCTAGTCGCGCGCTCTAACGTCGCGGCGCTCTAGTGTCGCGCGCTCTAACGTTGCGGCGCTCTAGTGTCGCGCGCGCCAACGTCGTGGCGCTCTACTGTCGGCGCTCTAATGTCGGCACTCGGCGTGCGCGTCTAGCCTTGCCAGCATTAGTTTACATGCTGTACGAAGCCAACATGTTCCACCATGCTTGACGGATTGCTCGGCAGATGTCACCGGCGCCTGCAGCGAACAGCAGACAGCGGCGCATAAAGAAACACTACAGACATGGCGTTAGCTCCCTAAGCGAGCTTCGTCCCTATAAAACGTCGCTATCCGGTATTTCACCGCTTAACCAAGTTTCAACACCAATATTACATCGGGGCCGAATATCACAGATTACACATTCAAGTGTTTTTTTCCGGCTTGTTGACGAAACGTCTCGTGGTTGATTTTTATCGGTCTAAAAGGCGGTTTTGGATCAGTGGTTCTGGCTCGTGGTGCAGTCTTCTTAGCACTACCGTTGTCATCTTCGGCGCCTGAACCGTCCGAAAATGGGCCGAAAAAGGCAAACCATTCGGCCGCAATTCAGGAGAAACTAGGCTTTATCAAAGTCTTCCTTATTAACTGAGACGCGATAAAAGCGTAATTGTTAAACCTGGAAGACATTTTCGTGCAAGTAAAGCGTTGGCTTCCCAGCGCACAAGACACCGCTCTCGGTGCTGTCGCCGCATGCGGCCCTCGACGCAATCGTGAAATGAAAAAAGCCTTCCCACTTGGACGCTTCGCCCCGACACGCAACTTACTGGCTTTGTCAGAGCCCACGGCAATCTCCACACGTCGACGTAGCGGGGAATCGCTGGAAGCCGTCCTCGTCGACGACCGCAATGGCCGCCCTCCTGAGCACTCCGCACACGCTGCATGCTTTGCGATGGTCTGGAGCGCGCTGTCATGACCTAAGTCTGAGCGTCCACTTTCACTATTTTTATCAGTATGGCTTGAGTTCTTTCTTTTGCGAGTGTTGATGCATGAATGAAGATTTTGGTTCCCCGTAAAAGCGGGCCCTGCTGCTCTGTGAATTGTAGCAACCGTCGCGATTGCGACCATGTTTTAAATACCGACACATATACTGACACAGGTATGAATTTGCGAACCAATTGGCTGGAATCAATCGGGCGTTCGGCTCGCATCAAGTAAGTCTACGTATGTTCCCGCTATTTCGCTTCGAAAGGCAAGTAGCTCTAAGGTTTGCAGTGCACCTGGCCTGCTCAAGCGAATGCGGAGTGTGAGTTCGTCTGCTTCGCACAGGGGCTGCGATGATGTCGAAACGACGTCCCTTATCTGGCTGACTGAAAACAAAATAGTGGGTAGACCTTAAGGTGTATAGCATTGAGGTCTACCCACTATCCTTTCAATCAGAGCCAATCATAGCTCGGTGTTTTCTGACGTCACCGCAACCCTGCGAAAGCAGCGGACGACTTGCTCTCCGCATAATTTTAGGTCACGTTTTAATTGTGCGTCATGACGCTCTCCCACCTTGCTCGCGGATGCCACGCGAAAAAAATAACAAGAACATAAACGCTGAAATGGCAGGATAATTATTTCTTTGCTTTTTTTCAGTTCTTCCTGACGCTTTTTACCGCACTTAAACAGACGCTGACAGACCCTTGTATTGGACCGCCACTCACGCATGATGGAACGCTAGAACGCCGCTTTTAGGGTCGAGTCTTGCGAACGTTGTAAAAGTTTTTAGACGGGGACGGAATAGCAGGCGAACGAAGGCGAAAACGGACGCCGACGGGCAGCTTTCATGTCCGCGTCCTTCGAGCATGGCAGACGACGATAGACGGTGGTGAAATAGCGGATGATGCCGGAGGCTGCCGCGCGTCTGCTCGCACAACTAGCAGGCGTGGTCAGACGACTGACTAGACGCCGGATGTAGCGAAAGGGAGACCATGGCTTGTTAGCATGTTCGGCCGAGCAGCCAAGCCAATCCAGTAGTAACGGGTGGGGATTAGAGTGCGCCGTGATCTCCACCTTTCTTCTCCTTCTTCTCGTGAAAAAAAAAATCTTATTTGTGGTAAAAAAATTTTTTTCGTTGCAGTTTTTCTT
The DNA here is from genome assembly GCA_037355805.1 of Ixodes ricinus. Lineage (NCBI taxonomy): Eukaryota > Metazoa > Arthropoda > Arachnida > Ixodida > Ixodidae > Ixodes > Ixodes ricinus. The sequence goes on from JAZHYW010052171.1 coordinate 6,576, forward strand.
TCAGGTTCACCCCCTCCCCTTTTAAAAAGAAATCTACCGGGAGAACTAATACGTTATACTCTTTGACATTGTGGTTTAGCGTTTGGCCATTAATGTTTCTTTCGGCTGGCAGTTTGCAGATCGTCTGAAGTTGCCCAAACCAACCGAAGGCCTCTTGTCCTCGGTCAGATTAACGTATGGTGAGGACAATATTTGACCAGACCCCGCGGAGTGATGCGCCTCTCGGTGTAACGAACGGCTCAATCGACCTGCGAACCGACCCGAAAGTGATGACCTTAGCTCAACATAACCGTCGGGCCGAGTCGACGCTGTCGCTCTTTCGGCTGATGGCTTCTTTCTTCCGCTCTCCTAGCACGCACTTTCCTCTCTTCGTTCGTTTTCTTTTCTTCATCTTTCTTCTTTTTTTTTTTTACGCGACCAAGACGCATCTAACATTTTGGCCCGACTCTTGTAGCGTCGCTTTGTCTTTTCGAAGCCGTGGAAGGACTGCCAGGGAGGAGAAACAAACAGTGCGGCAATCCATCGGGCAAAGAAGTGACAGGAAGAAAAGAACCCACTAGACCCGCCCCCCCCCCTCCTCCCCTTCCCCAGTCTCCTCCCTAGACCGCGCCTCAAATAACAAACTGTCCAGAAACCCAGGGAAAACGGTATTTCTTCTCTGGCCTCCACCAACCTACCGCCGACACTCTACGCAAGGCAGAGAGAGAGAGAGAACAAACACCCAAGCAAACTGATGTTGCTCCATTCCCGGAACTTTCTTCTCTGTCCTTTTTCCTTTTTCTCGCCCTCTGCTTGTTTTCTCACTTTCGGCTCTTTCCCTCGTCATCCCGTTTTCTCTCTTTTATCCACGAAAGCAGAAAGGAAAAGGCGTTTCGAAACTGGAGAACCGGGAATAAATCAATCCATAAACCAAGATACCCACTTTGAAAAACGACGCGGGAGCACCAAAAAATCTCGCAGCAACACCACAGAAAAAGGAGAGAATTCGGGAAGAGGAAAGGTGCCCGCGAGGAGGAGGAGGGACCCTCCTCTCTCCTAAACAATGTGAAACAAAGCAAATATGGTTTCGCTCCACTGTGTTCGACGACCATCGCGGGCTTTCTTCTTCCCTAAACCGAGCAACAGACAAAAAGGGAGGCGAACGCAGCGACATCTACGTTGTTCACGGCGGCGGCGGCAGCAGCGCGGCGACTGCTTTTGCGGCAGAAACAGTATCGCAACTATACTATCCTTTCCCTCTATGTCTGTCTCCGCTTTCCTCGGTTTCTTTCCTCCACTTTGCTCCATCATTTTCGTACATGCTTTTCGTCGCGTCTTTGCTCCTCTTGAGGCCTTTCATTTTTCCTTTTTTTCCCCTCTTCCCTGGTTCTTACCCATTTTTCCCTGCAGTTTTCTTCCCTAGCGTTGCTCCTTTTTTCTGTTTTCCTCGTCTCTCTTGCTCCTAGCGTCACGCGCTCGCGCTCACGTGTGCGTCTGTGTGTGTGTTTGGAGAAGCGAAGAAAATGACTCTTCTCGAGTTTTCTTCTTTCCTGTTGCAGGGAGCCTCCGCGCCGTTAGCCTCGTCGTCCCGCTTGTTTTGCTTGTGCTTCCCGCGCGTCTGATGGAACCCTGCCTTTCCCGCTCAAAGGACCTCGGCGCTTCTTGTTGCCGTTTGCTAGCTACCGCAGTGTCTCTGCACGCGGATCGGCGCCTTTCTTTCTTTGCCGTCATCGCTTTCTTCCTCGTCTCACTCCGTCCTCCCCAATTCTGTTTCTTTCTTTTTTATTCGGGGGGGGGGGGGACACGTTTTATATAACTCTTTCATTTCGTCTCCTTCATTTCCTTTCATTTTTTTATACGTTTTATTTTCACCGGCGTCCCTGATGATTCTGCTACTCGCGAAGCGGCGCACAGAAGTAAAGTTGAGGCGGAACTCATTTATCCTCAACTCAATATCCACTTTAAGCGGAGTTGGGAGCAGCGAGAGAGAGAGAGAGAGAGAGACAGAGAGGATGAGAGCAGAAGCGAAAACAACGGGAATGGCCTTTTCTTCTTCGCTTTTCCTTTGTCCTACTCGTCTTCCCTAACTTCTTTTCTTCCCTCCTTATTTCCCCCGGGTAATTCGCCGCGTACCGGGAGCACCAAACGCCGACGGTGCTGCCAGCAGTGCTGGGGGATTCCTCTTGGGGAAACTCTGTCCCTATTAAGGAGCGCGCCGCTCAGACAGCGCACGCTCCTGTGAGTTGATTTCTTTTGTTGTGGTCGCCGCGCTTGTTGTTTTGCGTGCTCCCGTGCGCCAATTGTGCACGCTTTTATTAAAGAAAACCAACTGAATTTCGTCAGAGGGTTTTGTAACTGCAACGGGCTGTGAAGACACGTGCTCTGAGCATTCCTCCGGGAGTGTTTATGGGCACTATTGGATGAAGTCACGGATAATAGCAGCGAGAGCAAAGGTTCTAAGCGTGTTTCTTTTATTTGCGTAGTTGTCCAACGCAAAGAGTGAATTAGGCTTACTGTACCTCGTGTTACAAGGTGAGTCGCAGTAGCACGCATTGCCCTGCATACGCTCATTATGTGGGTGTTGCAGGAGCAAATTATGAACCGACACATCTTGACGTCCTCCAACGTATGTTATACGTGCCCAAATTTAGAATATTAAAACCTAGTGGGCGCTGCTCTGAACCCCGTAGCGAATGTTAAATTACTTTCTACCTCCACGCCGCTTGTATTCTTGAGGAGAAATTATATATATGGGGAATTTCCGTTTCCCTATATATTCTCTCTAGAAGAAATTGAAATCTTCCCTGGAGAAAGGGAACAGGGGGACGCAGATTCTCCTAGGAGCGATCGATTACCTTCTCCAGATACGATGGTGCAAAGAAGTGCGGATCCTCGTCGCCTTACTGTCATTTCTTGTAGTAGTGCTTCCCATCCACGCCACTTCTTCCTTTCCACCTTTCTTTTCCTTCCTTTTTTTTTCTCCTTCGGAGGGCGCGTCCTCTTACTCCGCGTCAGGGAAGAGGCAAAAGTGAAAGATATTATATCCAAAGGAGAAAGTGGAGGCGCACGATCGAGGGGGAGGAGGAAGCAGGGGAGGGCGTGTGGATAGGGCGTATAGTTTCCGTCGCGCAACAGAGACATATCTCCTTTTGTGTTTTCGTGGGAAGGCTCCTTCACTTTTATGTCATCTTGTTGCGTCCCGCCTCTTCACTGAGTTTGACTTTGCCAGGTAGTCTGGAAGGGCAAAGTGCAGGAAACGGAGAAAAGGATAAAGGAAAGGAATCAGCGAAACGCGCCAAGGAAAGAGAGGAAGAAAGAGGGAGAGAGAGAGAGAGAGCTCACGCTATCGAGTGACAAAAGCAAGAACATGGAGAGAGTCTCAGTGATGGTTGGCTGGACGGTTTCGCCTAGCTGCAGCGCTGCACTGCTCAGCAAAATGGTTAAGCGCATTTGGTGCCGCGCTGGGAAAACTGCCCTTCCCTATTTCGTGCCTTATTTGGTGCTTTTTCCTGAGATATTCTGTGTTTTTTTAGGTTCTATTTACTCCGCCGGACGTAGATTCGGTGCCGGAGTGAGAAAAGAACTGGACGATAAATCAGGGAGCACTGAGTCTTTTTCCGTGCGTTTTTCGGGGGTTACTGGCATCAGGTCGCTTCTGCGTTTACTTGAGGTTTCTAATTATGATTGATTTGATCATGCCACAAGCGTCGGTGCTCGATGCTTAAGTCATTGGTCCGTGTGTGTGTTTTGGATAAATACCGAGAGACAAGGTACAAATGTACGGACGATAGTTTTCTCGACTGATCAGAGAAACAAATAAGCAGGATGCTCTGACTGGTAATACGGAGTTTATTACCCTTTTAATTATTATCCAGCTACCCCCCCCCCCTTTCCCGATTTCGTGGACCTTTCTGGCTCTTTTTGGAGTTTCCGCCAAATCTGGCGGGATAATTGATGCTCACCGTGATCTGACGTCACGGACCTAAAAACAAATTCAGGGTTTCCGCCAACTGATTAGCGGAAAAATTCGATGTCACTAACCCATGCAACAATCACTTCCCCTTTAAATTTGGCAGGAAATTGAATTCTGGAAATGAAGCGTTTACTCAAAACTTATGTCGTCGTATTCACAGTGAGTTGTCGTCGTAAGTCTCACGACGAATGCTATCGCAAATTATAGGCAACCAACAATAGCGGTTTCCGCAAACATTTTGTTTTTGCGACATGATTTTGGAAGTGTCACGACGCGCGTCCATAAAGTAAGTACGTTATTAACTAGGTAAACTAATGCAACGACTACTCTGCTGTTGCTACGAACCGTTTGCTCACACAGAAGCAAAATAGTAGTACGAGCGTTTCACAGTGAAGTTGAGAATATCAACTTAAACCTCTAGACAATGTAGATAATTTAGATTTAGCGTTTTCTAATAGCTAAAGCATCTTCATCGGGCGTAACGCCAGTCATCATGAGGTTAACCATACATGTTGTGTGGGCAAAGGTTGGACAAGCATCTATTGAAATAATTCAAAACGCCCTCACGAATAGACATCGGGGACGATGACGACGGATGTATTGAGCTGTATTGCGTAGTACCGTCCATACATGCTTTTGTTTTTACAATCACGACAGATTTTTCAGGTCGTCAGTGCTTCCTGGTACTAATTGTCGTCACTGAACGCTAGAAGCAATTGTTTTCTTAGTTCTGATACGTGACATATTTCTTCATACCACAAGCTTAGTCTGGTCTCTTTATAAGTCTGCGTAATTTTAGCTAAAAAAATATCGCAAATCTTTAGGAAACTATTTAGGTACTTTTCAGAATGGAGGCACTTCAGAACACACAATTTTTGTCATTATTGGTCGCCGATGTAAGACTGAGCAGTAGAATCAACATCGGAACCGGAAGATTCCGCCTGTCGCAAAAAGATCGGTCCAATCCATACATCGCTCAAAAGTGTTTTAGTAAACTAACAGCAATCGCTGCCACGCATATAGGTACGGCGTAACAACGGGTGACCTGAGTTTTTTTCTTCATAATTACAGTTTGTGTTTTGCGTAAAAATACACAAATAGAAATGAGCATAGGGATGAACGCGCGCGTGTGTGTGTGTGTGTGTGTGTGTGCGTGTGTGTGTGTGTGTGTGCGCGCGCGTGTGTGTGTGTGTGTGTGTGTGTGTGTGTGTGTGTGTGTGGTTACCCCCCCCCCGTACGGGAGGGGATTGAACCAATCAGCCATGGACGACCGGAGGATTATATATACGCATGTACACCCTGAAATAGGGATAATGATGAACAGAACATTATCGCACACTTACATGTTAGGTGGTATATTTAAAGACTTTATAAAGACAACGCTTTTATGTGATGAGTCGCTGTTAATGGAAAACAAACAATCAATCCAAATTAAAAAAGCAAAAAGAAGTTATTGTAGATTTGCACACGATAGTTAGGCGTATCTATTCTCTGTTCAAGGAAATAGAATTTACTTACAGAAAAGAGCGGCACCTGAAACAGGAGGAAAATAATATGATGGTGAGAAGGAAGTCTAATACGGCACTCGATTCTTCATTTCTAAATAGTTTTGTTTGTGTGCGTCTCGATTGTTGTTGTCGCTGTCAGTACATCACGTAAACCCCCCCCCCCCCAAAAAAAAATAAAAAAACGAGGGAAAGGGAAGGTTATCTTACAATGCAGTCGAATCTGATATTTGGTCTAATTATTCGTTAAGTTATTTCATGTTGAGTTCGTGTCTGACCTGTCCCTGAATCGATCTCTCGAGACGGTCTTGTTCCTGGCGAGCCAGCTCAGGTTCGACCATGCTCGATCGGAACTTTAAACCCGAAGAAGAAGAATTGAATTGAGACAGAATTGAGACGCTCGTCTGTCACCTTCTTTGTCCCTTCTAATTTATCTCCAAGATTCCTTCCAGTCTCAGTGCTGAAACATCGATGATCAATACGCACCAGCTCGCCCAGCACGTTGGCCATATTTTCGCTAATGTAATACTTGTCGGGTGTCTTTGTTTCGTGTTCCTTCCCACCCCAAGATAAATGAACAAACTAACTCAGGCATTAAAAGTTATGCGCTTTGATTTTATGATGCAAAATATAAGCGAACTCCAGTATAAATTATTCCTCCCAAATATTTTAAAGTTTCGCCAAGAGGTCGGTCCACACTGTCCAAAAGCCGAACTTCGCTGAACTTGACCAAAGCTCGAATGCTCGCAGAATTAATTTCGTAATTCTATACTACGAAACGAGTTAATTGTACGCCCACTTTACGTTTCACTCGTCTCTATCATCGACGCAAGGTTGGCATCCCGAGCGCTAACGCAACTACATTTTGTACATCCTTTCTTCCTCGCACATCCCCAGAATGGAACCACCTTCCCGGTTCAATTGCTCCCATCATGAACTCGGAGAATTTTCAATCCTCGACAACTAACCATGTCCTTGACGAACGTGTATAAACCGTATTAATGCGAAAGCATTAACTGGCCCATGGATCGAGCCGACGTCGTCAGCTTTGAAGCCGCGCCAAACCGCAGCTAAGCTCCACTCTCCCAATGCAGCGAAGTGAAGCCGCAATTTGAAGCCTCCAGCTGTACGCAGAAGTCACAAACGATAATGCAACTGAACGAA
>JAZHYW010052176.1:0-90776 GCA_037355805.1 Ixodes ricinus
AAAACAAATTATTGGGATTTTATCATTATGTATTCAATAATAAATGGAAATGATCCTTGCGCAAAGCATTTTTTATATATTCTTGTGAAGGACATCCGCCCAACACTTCACTTCCGCTAGTTGCAGTACGTGGGAGCAGACGCCTTCACTTTTGGGGCGTTTTGATGCAGTTTGTTGTCGTATGTCGTGTCGGTGTCGAGTGGAGCGGTGGGGCTTGGGAGTTTGTGACCGGTGTTATTCGTGATCACTGGTGTGGCGCTGATGCGTCTTTTTTTTTTTTATACTGCCATCACCCCGAACTTTGAAGATTCACGGGCCCGTAGCACTGCATTATGCTGAATCGCGAGCTCCTTCTCTGTTGACGTCGTTTTCCTGGTACCACTCGTGGATACTGCAAGCGTTTAAACAGTGTGCACCGTCTCGCCTACATCCCCGGTGACGTACTCGACCTGTTGAAACTTATTGCTTCCGTCATTTTGGAGTACGCAAGGCAGTTATCTCGCTGCTCTGGTTTCGGTTATAAAAGCAAGGCAAAACGCTCGTAGTTCCCGCCCTCAGTACACGTTGGACATCTTCCACACTTTGACACCGGATAACTGGATGAACGAGGATTTACATTTACTTCAGAGGTCACTCTCGCCGCTTCCTCACCGTTGAGCAGCAGGATCAGCTGGCGACAAGCCGCGGATGAAAGGCTTGAGCATCAACAGCCCAAGTGCACTCGGTGCCGATGCGGGCGATGCGGGTTTCTGTCAACCGGTAGGCCAGCACAAACCGTGACCGTTCCAGCTCTTCGTCATGACACGGTGTTGCAGAGAGCAGGGTAAAATACAACTACACGGACCACCGAAGCAAACGCACTGTTATCGTAAATCTTGGCTTGTGATTGCGCCTTTGTAGATCATCTTATTCGTTTTGCTGGAGAGACGCAAACGACGGGCATAACAAAATCGCTTGCATATTCCGCATACCTCGCAAAAGCATTTACCCAGTCACCTTGCGAAAAGCGCGAAACACGGAGTCCGCACCGTCCTGACTTCCCTGTCTTTTACCTGCTTTAGAGCAGTTTGTACCTGCTAGTAGGTATGCCTACTGAAACTGAAACTTGAAACTAGGGGCAGTGCCAGAGAGAAAAGAGACAAAGTTGGGAAAGCTTGCTCGCTCTCTCCAATTTCTCAACTCTCAAGTGATTGTACCATAATAAATGCACCAACGCCTCTTCCCAAAATAAAGAAAAAGCACTATGTTCACTACGTAAAAAATGGTCTCAGTTCATGCATCTGTGGGCAGGTAGGAAATCTTGCCCTAATTTATTCACACCGCATGATGAGCGCAACAAACTCGCACGAGATTTACAGGAAAATATCGGTGGTGACTTAAGTTTCCCTGAAATTCTGTATAACCGGTCGTTTGCAGGACCGAATCATCTACTCGAGCGGTGTGCGTCGCTGTGCAAACACGTCGCTGTGCAAACGCAGTCCAACAACACGAAGCATAAAAACGGCAGATTTAGGACAACAATCCGGAGTCCATTGTTCAATTAAAACGACGTAATTTTGTTGAAAACGCCCGCAGCTTTTTACTCACGGTATGCGTCGGGAATACTTCCACATTTTGAAACGGAACGAAGGAAGATTTACTTTTAAAAACGCTCGCTGCGTCCTCCCGGACCAGCTGGACCGGATCAGCTGACGACGACGGGACTGAACCCGTTGAACCTCAACCCCACAACAACCAATTTGCGCTCCGTGTTAGTGTGGGTTTCTACCTCCAAGCACCGCACCACACACCACGAACGTTTCAGCTCTTTGTCGCATCGCCGTGTTGCACCAAACAGAACGAGATCGCCGAAGTCAACGCAGCGCTGTCGTGAACCTTGGCTTGTGGTTGCGCACTCGTGGACCCTGTGACTCCCTTCGCTTTCAAAGCACACACGACGATTACGAATGATACTTTCCGTCTTCCGGGAACATCACAGGGGCACTTCTCCGGTCACGTCTTCGCTACATGTGCTCGCAAACCGACGAAGCTTCTCCGCGTCCCGTCAAACCAAAACAATACCGGCGCCATGTTAAACGTGCGTTGTTGCCAGATTTTCTCCGACCAAACAAAAACAACGAAAGCAAACCGGCTCTAGCGTCCAGCGTACATCGGCGTTGCGCCGTGGCCAGATTTTCTCTGTCAGCTCTAACTTAAAGATGACCTACAGATGCAGCAACACTGGTATAAAGCTTTAATATGGCAGCCACCGCGGAGCGCCGTAAATTCTGAGGAGGGTGCATGGGAAGCGGTCCGTGTTACACGGCCGTTTCGCTTGCAGTTGAAGGGTTGAAGCCAAAACGAAACCAACTGCAATGTCACGTGTTCAGATCGAGGGCACGCTTTTTATATCCATTTTAACTGTTTAGAACGAGTAATTAGACCCATAACTTTATTTGTGGTGTGTAAGAAACTATTATCAAGACCCCTAAAATAAATACAAACATGGGCGACATGAGGGAAGCCGCATTGCCATCGACCAGAATCAATGGCAGGAATGGCAGCGAGCACGGTAAGCGCGGGGTTCGCCCCGTCCCGCGACATGGCGTAATTGCTTTTGGTGCATATCTGTCTCCGAGACATGTTTCTTTCCGCGGCATTTGTCTCCACGGTCCTTTCTAGGTGTGTCCCCAAGCATTCCGGTGCTTCGATAGCCGGCAATGCTGCGGTCGTCGCCGGGGTGATGCGTGTTTTCGAGGTCGGCTACACGGCTATGCGTGTATGACCGAACCAAAACACGTTTTTTACAACCTCGCATGATTTTTGAACGAATTATCCATTACTCAACGTGTAAATTTATGGTAATTTGTGTAAATAGCGTGTTTTTCACCCCAAATATTCACCAAATACACGGGACTTGCTAACAGTGTAGAATTGAAAATGTCCTCACGCGAATGTTGAAGATGCTTCTGTGCGATCTTTCAAAGATTCCTCGCATCGCCGCCACGATGTAGACTTAAATATCTGGACGAAGGAGTTAACACGTTTTATATAATGCGGTTCACAATCCAACACGGCAACCTAAAGCAAAGAAGCTGGAACCCCGTTACTTGATCCGAGCTGCAATAATAGTTATACGCGTTACTGCTCGCGGAATATCCCTATCGGAACGCGTTACCTTGGATGTTCCTTCGGACATTGTGCTGTTCGATTTGATACTCTTACCCGTGTCGGTATGGCGTGTGCCGATGAGCTTCATCACAATGGTTGGAGCACAGCTGAATGAAGTTGGGGAAGGGCCTTATACAGATACTTAGCAGCAACCCTCACTTCGAGTGTATGCGGAGCGCAAGTTCGTCTGCTTCTTGCACAGGGGTTGCGATGATGTCAGAACGCCGAGCTCTTATTGGCTGATTGAAAAAAAAAGAGAGGGTAGACCTCAAGGCACTTAGCATTGAGGTCTACCCACAATCCTTCCAATCAAAGCCAATCGGAGCTCGGCGTCGTTTTGACGTCACCGCAACCCGTGTTCAAGACGCAGACGACTTGCTCTCCAGCTAGGTTTTTCTCAGTCTATCCTACTGCTAATCAAAATAAGAGGCGCGTTATACTCAGAGCGCCGAATTCAGTCACGTGACGAGCTGGATCAACATGCCATGCAGCAAAGGCGGCGCTACGGGGATGAACGCGCAACTCTGGCTCCCGTAGAAAAGGCTAGAGTTCCTATACAGGAACTCTAGCTTGTATGGGGACGAGAAGAGAGCAAGGGGGGAAACAACGAGAGCAAGAGTGGAGGGCGATTTGTGGCGCGACCAAATGACGAACAGGAAAGGCCCACTATAGACTCTGAGAGCATTTCCTCCACACGTTATATCGGGGTACCACGGCTCCTTCTGGATTTAAAGCTCTTAGGGTAGACCGAATTGATTTTAGTTGCCTATGTGCTTGTGGGGGGTAACCATTTGGATCGGTGGAGTGTGGATAAACGCGGATGTACCGTGGACCTTTGAGCAGACTTTTTCTGCCTTGTCTATTCCTCGATTCTGAGTCGTCGTCGTCGTCACGCGACCGCACCACCAGTAGGCGCGCAGACAAGTTTGCTAATGCCAGGCTTATTCAAGGAAAAATAACTGAATTAAATAACTGAATACCGTTATCGCGTTGGACCGTCGGAACATGCAACACATTACTCGTTCCTGTTTCTAAAAAGAAACAAAGTTCGTCACTTCATAAGGAACGGTACGATGTATTACTTGGGGCGTTGTGACGTTTGACGTACACGTCAGCCACAGAACAAACAGCGAGGTTCAGGATAAATATGGTCGATGGATGCTTTTGTCCGAACGTAATATTGGTTGATTCAATCGAGAGCTCAGCAAGCGATGTTGATAATGAAATAAACGGTAATCATACGTTTATAATCTTACTTCAATGCAAGAAACATGCTCACGAGTTGGACAGAGTGTGTGTGTGTGTGTGTGTGTGTGTGTGTGTGTGTGTGTGTGTGTGTGTGTGTGTGTGTGTGTGTGTGTGTGTGTGTGTGTGTGTGTGTGTGTGTGTGCTGTCTGTCTGCGTGTGCGTCGTGTGTGTGAAAAGGAGGGGCAGTACAGACACATTTTGCGCCTTTTCTAGAGGGACGAACGAGTAAGCAAAGAAAATAAAATTTAATCGCTCGTTACCATCTCTCCGTGCTCGTACTTGCTTTGCCGACAATGTCTCTACTTTAGCTTATTCAACTTTATATGTCCGTTCAGGTCGTGTTTTCGTTGCTAATAAGACTGCTTTGCGCGCGCTCCCGACTCTGGAGTAAGAGTACACAGCGAGCTGGACAAATAAAATTAGCTGGGCAAATGCGCTCTTACGTTTTCCCGCTCGCACGGGCTGCCAGCTAACTGGGCCGGCAGCTAGGACCCCGCGGGCCGCCCACGTTCTTCTTGTGTTGTTTCAGGAACGAGGAGCATAAGCGCGCACACACAAACTCCCAAAGTAATCCGCGCAGCTAGAGCACGCGAGTACGGTCGACCCTTCGCAGGGGCCAAGGTCTGCCTAGGCATCTGGGTGACGTATCAAGCGCTTTACGCGCGACGGGCCGCAACTCATCTGAGCACACTGGGCGACAGAAACTCGGACCGCTGCGGGGGGAAAAACCGCGGCCGCTGCATCGACTCTCCAGTTCGGAGTACCTCTTGTTTTGTGTCGGGGCTGTCAATTCGGATTTCGACATTTCCATTTTGCTTTTGTCCGAGGCGCCCCCAACGCCCGGCCGACAAGACTGCTGAGGAGGGCTTTGAGGAAGGGAAAGCAAAAAACGGACAAGAGCAACCTTGGACGTGTTTTTCTTGCCGCCGCCCCCGGTCCGGCGGCGCTTCCCCGGAGCGGTGTCTAGAGTACTTTCTCCGGCGGGCAGCGGGCTTGAAAGAAACTCAATCAGGCACTTTTTCTTGCAGCGAGGGGACTGGTCTGTTTTCCGGGTCGGTTCGTACGGAAACCGGGAGGTCGGCGTCTCTCCGCGTGGGACGCCGCTCGAGCCCCGGGCCGCCAGACAGACGCGCGGGCAGATTCTGTTCGATCGGGTAGAAGTGGCCCGAAGAATGTGCACAGCGTGCTCCCCGGGACGAGTTACTGGCACGGAGGAGCGCGGGATTAGGGCAAGGGAACATCGTTATGCAAATTCAATTGCGTCAGGCGCTTACACGTGTGCGGTACTGCGCGAGTGTGCGCGGGCGCGCGCGCTCGCTCTTGGCGAAGGCGCCATTTTGTATGCCCGAGCGCGCGGCGGCCGACTTGTACGTGTGTCTCGGGCAAGATCGCGGGATGGGCACGCGTCGGTCTGAGGAGCGCACGGGGGCAAATTCGGTTACCTGCGGGGCGCGTAATCGCTGCCGTCACGAGAAAAACAGACGCCTCGTCGCCTCGGTCGACTAATTGCATCTGCGGGCGGGTAAATTGAATGCGGGGTCTGTTTACGTGAGCGAGAAACTCAAAGACGTGGACGTGTCGGCAGCCGAAATTCGGAGGAGTGCACCTCCGCGCTGATGCGATAAATTCTCGCCGGTGGCAGCGGACGGAATCAAATTTAAACGTATGCGAACTTACGTTTCAAAACAGAGTATTCGATATGAGTGTCGCGTATCGTTGCTATCGGAATATTAAATGCAATTATATTCCGAAATTTGATGTGGGCTATAGTGCGCACGAGGAAACGATTCCCAAATTTTTATATGTACGCTTTGTTTGCGCGAATCTAACGCCCACGAGTTTAAAAGTCACCACCTGCAGGTGGTGACTTTTAAAGTCCGGCGCATATCCACCATGGTGAATATGCGCCGGAACCTTTGAACGAGAATGCTTCTTGTCCTTTCACTCTTCCAAACCTGCACGACGGCGCGTGTGAAACTAAGCTTCTGCACGTTAATCAATTGAAAACATAAGTGCGCAAAGGTCGTTTGTATTCACACGCGTGAGGCAAATCGCGGATCTCCGAATTTCTAAAGCAAACCTGTTCTAAAGCAAACAAATCGCACTTTGCACGTGTGTTCGACAATGTTTCATTGTGATTATTTACTTCGAATATTTTATACTCTTAAGGTGTGCGTGTGGCGCGTGTGTACCTACGTTCCCAGTATCCTCCTTGGTGCTTGGGTAAATTAGGAAAAGGTCTATTATATTCGTTGTGCTCCCGACTCGAACCCAACGGATCGTGGTTCCTGTCGATGGGCCCCCTTCCTCGGGCAGGGCGGAAGAGCGTCAAGACAAAGGAGGGAGAAGTCTGGGAGAAGCAGTGCCTTCCTCAATCGCCAGTGGGCCCCGCCAAGCCCTGCCGGCATGTCAACCAGTGCTCGTTGGCACAGGGGGCCGTGCAACGCGTGGAATTCTGCCAATATCCACCGACGAGAGAGCTCTAAAATTTCCGGGCCTGCCTTAAAAGGGCCAAATATACAACCCGAGCCGCACATACTACCCGTTGTTGTGCGCTCCATTTTTTTTTCTCTTCCTTTATATCTTTTTGCTCTATTTGTCTTTGTTTCATTGTGGCCCAGTTGTCTCTTCCCATATACGCTTTATTAAACGGGCTTCGAGATTCCCAGATCATGTTCCGCCTTTCAGAGTGCCTCGTCGTTTCTGTTTTTGTGTCTACTTTTTTGTGTGTGTGTGCGGCTTGCTTCCTCCAGATCACTCGCGTTTATCTAAAGAAACGTTGCGCCGCCTACAAAATAAAGCCAAAGAAATAAGCAGAACTGATATCCTCGCATGTATTTATAGTTCTCTCTCTCTCTCTCTCTCTTATCATGACGTGGGCTGAAAAACACGAAGGCTATACATTACCCTGGTTTCGACTAAACTTTCGGACAGAGTCCTTCCGCACTCCCCCCCCCCTCCCCTTTTTCTTCGTATTAAAAAACGATTTTTTTTTTATTGCGATAGCAGTTAGTGGGACACTTCGCGGGTTTTGCGCCGTCTACCGCGCTCCATATCGACGCGGGCCGTTTTCGGCACTCCGCCAAAAGATTCCACATTGACGGCACGCCACTCGACACGACTCTGACGTCACGCCGCGCATCACGTCACCTGTTCAGCTGACACCGTGACGTGACACTGTAATGTCAAGTCACGTTGCACAGTGACGCCACGCGACCTAATGGCGTCAGGTGACACACGTGAGTCACGTGACATTCAGACGTCACGTGATAATACGTCGTCACGTGACACCATGACGGCACGTAGAAACATAAGCATGAGACTGCTGATAATGGAAACAATAAAAACAAAGCGTTTTCGCTAATTATGCCAGAAAGGCTCTCGGGCGATAAAACCAATAAAGCTAGGTGGGTGTTAAGCCGGCGAAACCACGGGCCTGAAATTAGGTAGAGTAACACGCTTGAAACTTGAGTGCGCGATTTTGGAAGTGTTCTCCAGCGACCACAATGCGGTGTTAGTTTCTGTCCAATAACATTGCATAAGACGTTCAGGCAGCCACACCAACGACAGGAAAGGGTTCATGCATGCGCATGCAGTTTCGCCGTTCCCTGAATTTCACACCTGGCCGCGCGAGTCTCGAAGTGTTCTTTAATTACCACAAGGTAGTCCTAGTTTGTGTCCACTAAAATTGTTTAGCAGGTTCACGAAATGCTCTCTACTTAATACACCCTCATTGACTCCAAAACGCTATGGAATTTTTTCGTTCGGTGTGTTACTCGGTTTAACACGAAACGCCTATGCGGACTCTACGGTGAGCGCTCGCACCTTTACCGTTCATTCAGTCCACCTGCTCCGAAATAACACCTTAGCGGCTCCGACGTCACACCTCAGCTGTCGCAGTGTTTCGCCTTACGAGTAGCGCAAGTGTTTACCATATATTTTTTTTTATCATGATTCGGTCTTGCAATGGTCATATTTGAAATAATACACTTGGTCGGTCAGCTTCAAGATAAATGAAGAAGTGAATTATTTAATGTGGTTTTTAATTTATCTAATAGTTTTATTTAGATTTGCCGCTTCAGAGTCGCGCGTGCACTTGTATGACGATGTATGACGACGAATACCGCTTGAAACGTGCGCGAAGAAGAGAGAAACGGAAACCCATAAACTTACGCGGTTTATTGTTGCTTGGTCAGGTGCGAGGTGCGGCCGGGCCCCGAGTTCCTGCTCCGCAAGTACCACTTCTACGAGGACGGCAGCTTCCACCTGCAGCAGTTCTTCTACCTGGACAACTCGTGCACCGTGCCGGCGTACGCCCTGGACGCCTGGGGAAAGCTGCAGCTGTCCCGGCCCTCGTGGGTGGTGCCCGGTGGCACCGAGGCCGAGGCCGAGCTCAGTCGGGTCCACGTCGTGCCGTACACCGCCGACGTGGCCGACCGGATCGCCCAGCGAGTCAACAGGTTGGCGGGGCTTTGTCCGGCCCCGCGTCCTCGGCTCTTTCGTCGTGATTCGGGCGGGGCTCGGTGTTAGTTGGTGTCGACCCGCGGGTCAAATGAGCCGCCGTCTGACTCCAGCTGAGCGCTGCAGCATTCCTCAGTTTTAGAGCAACGACGTAAATGCATCGTCTTCCGACGGTTCTGCCTACATACGGCTTGTACTGACGTCACGTTGAGGAGCCATTGTGGTGGTCCTGTTGCTGGGAGTGTACCTCCTGCAGTATAGGCATTTTGGCACTACCGAATTTCTTTTTCTCGACAAGAACAAGTATGCAATCAGGGGCGGGTTTAGAGGGGGGTCCGGATGTCATGACCCCCTCTTGATTTCTGCATGTCTAAAATTTAACGACATGATGGCGCTTAAGACAAGGACAAAAGCGGAGACTAGACAACACGGAGCGCTACGACAACTGCCACAGAAACTCCGTGGTCCGGTCCACGATGATCAGGAATTCCCGCAGTCGTCTCTTGTCAGAGCGTGGCTTGCTTGGGTCCTGAAGAACAGTCCACAGCAGGCTCCTGTAGATCCGCGCCTGCCGTTGCCATTCGGCTCTGAGGATCTTCAGTACCCTAGTCCCATGACCGGCTGACGGGGTAAAGCCACCAAAGAACTGCCTTACTTCATCCGGCAGAAATCTGCTACGAATGCAGAAAGAAAGCGTACGAGCCCGGCAGGCAGCATTGGCAATCAGTGAAACGATGAAGAGAGGATCCAACGAAGAACAGGTAAAAGGGCCCGATGTACTAGAAATAGTCTAGTCTCCCCTTTTGTCCTTGTCTTAAGCGCCATCATGTCGTCAAATTCCCAGTACCAACTAGCCCAACAATCTGCATCGATTCGTTTTATTTCTAGTACATCGGGCCCTTTTACCTGTTCTTCGTTGGATCCTCTCTTCATCGTTTCACTGATTGCCAATGCTGCCTGCCGGGCTCGTACGCTTTCTTTCTGCATTCGTAGCAGATTTCTGCCCGATGAAGTAAGGCAGTTGTTTGGTGGCTTTACCCCGTCAGCCGGTCATGGGACTAGGGTACTGAAGATCCTCAGAGCCGAATGGCAACGGCAGGCGCGGATCTACAGGAGCCTGCTGTGGACTGTTCTTCAGGACCCAAGCAAGCCACGCTCTGACAACAGACGACTGCGGGAATTCCTGATCATCGTGGACCGGACCACGGAGTTTCTGTGGCAGTTGTCGTAGCGCTCCGTGTTGTCTAGTCTCCCCTTTTGTCCTTGTCTAAAGCGCCATCATGTCGTCAAATTCCCAGTACCAACTAGCCCAACAATCTGCATTGATTCGTTTTATTTCTAAAATTTAGGGCGTAAAACGAAGAAGAGGGGGAGGGGTTCCTAAACATGTGGTACGCTGACCAACACCTGACCCCCCTAAGGAAATTCCTGCATCCGCCCCTGTATGCAATCATCCAGAATGACACCCAGCAAGGGGCGATGACGTCGCGTATACAAGCCACGTTAGTCTCTTTAGCGAATGCCCAAAGCGTCTAGGAGCATCGGGCATCAGGTGGAGCTTTGCTCATGTTGGCCTAATCTTGAAATTAGGTCGCTGATGAATAGTGGTTCCCCCTTTCTGTGACCTTTGCAAAACTTCTGCTTTTGTATGTTGTGGCGTACAGACTCCTAGATTGTGAGGCGCTTCAACGAAGGGAGGCCAACGCGGCAGGTTGGACACCAGCGCAACGTCAGCCTTCGGCTGGAAGTCGTGTTCTCGCTGGCTGAACAGGAGTCTTAGCGGAACGATGACGCAGCAGCTCGTGTTCAATCGTACTCAGGTTGGCCTCCTCTAGGTGATGCCGAAAATGTATTACTGCGCCTTTTCTATGTGAGAGGTGCTCATTGACGCCATTTCTCTTTGGGAATCCGGTGGCGGCGTGTTTCTTGAACATTTGTTTTTCGTCTTGCAACAGCTTATATTATTATGGTACTCAACGCTGACAGCACCAAGCCACAGCTGAAATACAAAGAAGTTGTGCGATACCTAATGGCAGATAATAGCGACGAAGCACAAAGCTAAAAACTCTAACCGGAAGACTTTGCAGATGCTCCCGAACACACACACACACACACACACACACACACACACACACACACACACACACACACACACACGCACGCACACGCACACGCACACGCGCACACGCACACACGCACACGCACACGCGCACACGGACACGCACACACGCGCACACACACGCGCGAAATCATGTCACAAAATGTGACACGTGTGACAACGTGTGACACGAAATCATGTCACAGACCGGTTTACTATTAGCACCCTAAAGCCGGGGTCACACTGCTCATACATCATTTAAAAGACAGTCTGCAAACCCGAATCACCGCAATATCCGTGGTTCGAATGCTGCAGCGTACCAAGTCTTCTCCTTGAACTCATTGCCATGCGGCATTCGAAGCACGGATCTCGCCGTGACTCGCGTTCGAATCTGTATGCAGACTGTCCTTTGTATGATGTATAAGCACTGTGACCCCAGGGGCTGAGAGGTTCGACCTCATAAAGCAAATATGCAGCGAGCAATCAGACGATCCCATGCACTACCTTCAGACGATCCCATGCACATTAGGGCAGCATCGTGCGTAATAATAACGTTTTATAAAGTTATTCACCTCGCCTGAGTCTTCAGTGCTATTTCTTAAGTGTGTACTTACTGCAGGTTGGGATTATTCGCATCATGGTGTTCATCGCGTTTCTATACGTGTTCTATCGTCGCTGAACCAATCATGAACAGAGAATGCCTAGCGATTTGTGCTTTTGACGCTTTCTGATTGGCCCCATTACTTGGCGCGTCGGCTGCGCCTAGACTTAAGTTCAAACGAAGCGTAGTAACAACATAAAATGGCTTTAGTCAGCAAAACAGGTTTACAAAGATAGTCGTAAGACAAAAGGCTAGTCATTATTGGTCTCTATATCTGGTGGTATTTATGTTAAAGATCGGATTGAGAGTGAAATTTACTTCTCACGATAATTTGGCTATTAAAAAGACATAATCCCTCAAGTAAATTGTGTTACTTTTGCCAGAAAGAAAATACAAATTCGTTTCAGGGTGTATTTAGTGTTGACATGTGTGTTTCCGGGCAAAATTTAGATATTGCATACAGTTTGGTCAGCCAGCCATTTTATGATAATATTGCTGTTAGTCACCTTAAAAAAAATAGGAGCCAGCGGGCATCGCTCACGAGGCTGTCGCGACCGTCTAAAAAAATCACAAACAGTTGTTGCGCGTTGCCATGGAGCAGCTAGTGTTTCTCCTCATCTATTGGAGGCAGTTTTACAATTATGCACAAATATATATATATATATATATATATATATATATATATATATATATATATATATATATATATATATATATATATATATATATATATATATATATATATATATATATATATATATATATATATATATATATATATATATGTGTGTGTGTGTGCTTCAGCATATTATACTATGCTGCAGGCCGGAAGGGTGTAACATTTTTGTTCGTCACATTTCCAAGAATTAGTTTTTTTCACAATTCGTGCCAAATTGACAAAACAAGGTGCGCGTGTGTTTGTGTGGCGGGGGGGGGGGGTAGGAAAAGGCGCAGAAGGCTATTTCTTTAGGGACCAGGAGTGTTAAGAACAAACACGTTACAAAGAAAACGAATTTCGCACGTAGAATTGAATTTCGCTTCTCGGATCGCATCTCCTAGCAACGGTAAGCATATGCCGTTGTAAACGTAAAACTCCCTTGAGTTTTCGCTCACACTTTCAACTCTCAGACTTCTCATGGGAACAAACGTGGAAGGCTTCAGGGCCGCCGACGTGGTTGGCTGGAATAGTATAGATAGGCGAGTCATGCCAGAGCGATAACCAGCTCGCTTGTTCCTCGCTCGAAAGGCTCGACAGACCGTTCCGAGCTGGCCGCCCCTCGTTTTGATACCCGCTGAGTTTTTAAACATTGGGTGCAGTTTTTTTTTCCTTTTTTTTTTTCTGTCGCTTAGCGTGGGAATTGGGTGTTTCTCCGTCGCCGGTCCCCGCAAAAGCGTTTCGTCTTTTTAGAGTTTACGCCCACGAAGCTATCAATGGTTCGTTGATGTCGCAGGGCCTTGATCAGGTGCTCTGCACGAGCTGAGAAGAGCAGCATGCAGCAAAGAGCGGACGGGTGCACGAAACCGAAACTAAACAAATTTCGTAGGGCTTCGGCTCCATTAATAGACGCTTCAGAATATCTCAAACCTCTCACAATCATGGTTCCCTTTAAATAAACAGAAAAAAAAACAGAAGGTGGTCAAGTACCCACATTGTTACGGATTTGGACGTAGAAAGTGTTTAAAAAGAAAGTTTGAGACATAAAAATAACCACTACCAAAAGGGTCCAGGTCTATCCGAACGGTAAATTAAGCTCCCATTTCCCGTTTCTTGTCGGTTGGAGCTTATAATCCGGGTCGTAATCATCATAATACGTTAATTATCAATCAGGCCCGAACTAGAAAAATCATAAACATGGACAGTCACATTTACGGTGACTCAGTTCCTTACTTGATGGTTGGATGGATGCAAACAGGCAGTACCCCTAAAAAATCAAAATCAAAATTATGATTCCTCCCTTCGCCTCTCTAAGCTGATCTCCCGATTATAACCCTTCCTTTCTGCCCTCCCTCGTTTTTTTTTTTTTTTTTTTTTTTAGATCTTGGTCAACGCGCGAATTTTTCGTGCCCGAAAATAAACATTCATCGTTGCTAACTGAAAGTGTGGGGTTGTCCGTGAGCGTCCTCCTTGTTTTTGTTCTTAGATTTTAAGTATTCATAATTACAACACGCTCGCTATAACCAGTGCTGAATATTATATTCTGCTTAGTTTCTGGGCGCCTCTTATGTTTTTTTTATGGACTTGAATAAAAGACGCGTGCAGACGCATCTTCCTAAATCCTCGGAGGAAGCAGCCGAATGGGTGACAGGGCAAGGCCCGCCCTGGAGACTGAAATTGTAACTAAAGCTGTGATTGACATTAGGATCAGTGAGTCAATCTGTACCACTCTATCATTCGTTAGCCATAAAACGCCGTTAATTTTGTTTTGCTTTATTTTGCTTAATTCACTTACTTGACAGGGTTAAATTTCAAACTATCGGTGTCGTCTGTTTTGTTGGAATCACGAATACCTTCAAATCTTCCAAGGTGTTTTTTTTCTTTCTTGTTGGTTTGTAAGAACAATTCTTATATTAATAAGGTTGATAACCATTCGTATTTGACGTGTATGTTTGATTATTCATCTGGTGAGACGAAGCCCGAAGAGCTTCGTCTCACCAGATGAGAAGCACTCGTTCAGCGCGCTCCTGGAATGCGCTCTTCTTACAACGCACTGTATCACTGCCGCAAAGCGGCGAGAGCAAGGGTCGCCGAGGCCTTTTGCGACTTACACAATCTGGCGCTGATACAAAGCGTTACGTATTCACTTCCTTCCCAGATCGTGTCCAGGCCAGGTGATGCGGGCCTGGAGGGCGTACCGCAAGTACCGCGTTCTTAGTTACACCGAGAACAAGACTCGCCAACAACATCGTCTTGGAGGACATCGTGTGCACGGGCGGTCTTCATGTTACCGTGAACGAACTCCAGCTGGTGAGTTGTGGTCGTATGTTCACTGCATGTATTTATTTTTATAAGAATGAACTAGGACCGCGATGCTCGAATACAAGTTTCCCAACTATTTACGCGAAAATTTCTTCGCATATCCGCAACTGTAATTTTCGACCAGACTGCAGGCCGGGCTTTTGTCAGCGCACAGCTAGCAGCCGTAATCAGCGACAGCTTATAAAAACACCAGCTAATGCTAACCATGATATTTCCGTTACTTTTTTACATCCTCTCAAAACGAGGGATAAGCAACCACACTACCCTGCTCTAAAACAAACAAAAGCAAATTCTCTGCCAAACTCACTCAGCGAACTAGCGAACGCGTTGCGAGGAGCTGACCCGCATGATTAACTTCAAAGCAAACCTCCAGATGGTTATAGCTAGTGCCACTAAATAAGCTACGCTTCAGAGTTACGACACTTGTCCGTATTGTGGCTTCAAATCATGGTTGCCAGTTATCTGAAGCTTTATCTGATATCACAGGAAACACTTTTCCGCCCTCCACAAATGTGTAAACAGTTCGCGACAGAGCAAATCAATATTACATGAGCTTCCTAACACCGAATCTAATGCTGAGGAAGTCGCACTTTTGAATCGTGACGATCGGCAGTTGCGTCTGCTTTGCAGAAGCACCAAAATGGCGGCGCCCACAACAGTGTCGGGAAACAGAGTGCCGATACTCTAAGAGCAGCTCTTTAGTGGTTCTAATTACAGCTTTTGATCATCCAAAGTTAGCAGAGGTCTCACGAGAGCAATTTCATTTGTTTACAAACGAGAAATTCCGATGCGACACGCATTCTAGCAGAAGCATGGGGATAAACGTGGTCTTCAAGAGATCGGATCTGCAAACCTTCTTTCATTCAATTGCATAATATGGTGGACTTTGAACGGATCAAATGGAATAAACTCATTTCACCAATGCGCCCCCCGACGGTGAGCTTTTCGTCAGTTTCGATTTGCACAGCATTATGAGGTGCCAAGTCGGCAGGTTTCGGTCAGCTTCGTCCACGATGAGGTGTAGCACTATCGCGCTGTGGCATCGGAACGTCGCGCCGTCATCTCATGATATTTCGCCATACGTAGTTCTCTGCCTCGTCATGAGCGACGCCGCCGTCCGTTTCTGCAGTGCTCACCTTGCTGTGTTGTAGGCAGCAGACGTTACCTGCTCGTACGCGGGAATGTTCATAATTTCTCTACTTCTGACACCATGTTTTATGTCACCACTCTAATGTACAGGGGTGTCACAAAAGAAAATTTACACGGTCTTTTTACCGCAAAAATAAACTAGGCATCGCCGAACGCTCATTCTCCGCCCAAAGGTAGAGCTAGAGGTCACAACCAGATGGCAAAGTCACTCAGCCCGATCCGATAACTTAATCAAAAGTTATAAGTGATTTTCTGAAAATTTCAATGGGAAAATGGCGGTCGACGGAGTTGTCAAACACATGGGGCTCTATGGCACCAGAAACCGAAAACGGGCGAAAATGGGCTCCATTTTCCCATTGAAATTTTCAGAAAACCACTTATAACTTTAGATTAAGTTATCGGATCGGGCTGAAACTTTGGCATCTGGTTGTGACCTCTAGCTCTACCTTTGGGCGGAGAATGAGCGTTCGGCGATGCCTAGTTTATTTTTGCGGTAAAAAAGACTGTGTAAATTTTCTTTTGTGACACCCTGTACATAAGCATCGCGGTTCCTTGTTCCATTCGAGTCCAGCTAGAACCGACCTGCTTCCTCGTGCCCCGATTCTGTGTGTGCAGTTCCTGGTCTCGCGAACCTAGCTCGTTCTGGCCATCAGGCGTGGCCAGCCGACACTACAGATCGGCGAGCGTGAAATGCCGGGCAGCAACAGCGTTGTGGCGTGTGTCGTCTGCTATGGTGACCTGAACATGGCGGCCTGTCCTGGTTCCTCTGCGCGGCACTCGGGGCACCCTTTTACGCATGGGGTCGATTGTGGGATGTTATTTCGCTTAGCCATCGAGCGTAAATTACTTTTTTCTTTTTTTTTTAACCATTCGTAGATTTTCGTGATATTTCAACAATATGTTCTGATTCCCTAAACAACAAAACGGCAAGAAAATATTAATAATAGTTTCCAACAAACATTTATACAGGCCTACTCTTTCCAATAAACCAAGTTTCAAAATAATTGCGGCGTCTGTGTTTGGGTTTGGAGATTGAAAAAATGTACCACTGAAAATGAAGTGTCACAGGAGCGGATACATCTTCTTCAACCATAAATGATCGATTCCGGTGTCGTGGGAACTCAGTCCTCTCACGGAGGTGTCAGTGCCAGGTAGCCAATTGCAATCGATAGGGAAAGAAAAGCAAGGCGTACTTACCCACTCTCTGTGTACTTTGAACATCCACCGTCTATCGTCAGTTCAGTCTTCAATATCGATCCTTCCTTCAATCTTTGCTTGTTTCACTAACGTTGGGATTTCTCTCTTC
Source organism: Ixodes ricinus (assembly GCA_037355805.1). NCBI lineage: Eukaryota > Metazoa > Arthropoda > Arachnida > Ixodida > Ixodidae > Ixodes > Ixodes ricinus. The sequence continues at coordinate 16,991 of JAZHYW010052176.1, forward strand.
CTTTCTCCTCATTCCTCCCTCCCAAGATTCGCATAGTTCACCAAGGACCCAAGCTCTTTCGCCACCAATCTGAAGCCACTACAGCCGAGCTCTTCTTGGGCGACATTCACACGGACCACCGTAAGAAGCTCTCCTATCGGCCCACCTCGTACCAGAGCTCCCTTCTCGATGCCAACGTGAGTATGCCAGAGTTTCAAAATTTTTTATAAAAACGCTTTAGCCGTGAATCTTTTTTTTTTTTTTTTCGTTTTGAGATGGTGCACGGAATTCGTGTGAGATTATTCTACTAGGAGAGAAGTATTTGCTCGCTCGTTCTTCTTTCTTCTTCGCTGTGGATATTTGCGAATGACGTCAAAGAACATCTATGACGCTGCCACCCGACCGAGATTGGAACTTTCCCCATTCAGTGGGATGATGGAAAGGCATTTTGCACGTGGCTCAAAAAGAGTCGCTATCAGATGACCGCTGGCGGGGTAAATCTCATTGTTGAGCTCTCATTGTGTCGGTTATCTCTTCCCCGACACTGCGACTCCGCCACACTTACTCCAACCTCTCCCAGGCAGCGTGCATATGCACTCGAGCAGTCGCCTTTCAGTCGGTATGGTCTGGAGCTGCCGTTGGTTCCCAAGTTTCTCTTCGAGGACTCTGCTTTTATTTCGAAGCAGTGGAAGCCGACATTAGTTGATCTGGGTTGTCATTTATGTGATCCGATACGACTGCCTTTGTCATCTATTTCATCGATTCCCGACCAGGGCTCGGAGTAAAAGCACATGATGTGCAAGGTGTATTAATCAGGGATGTGGTCTTGTCCGGCTCGAGGCGGTTCGAGTCGAAAGAGTTTTGGTCATTCCTAGTCTTCGCAGTAGGAAAGAGGGTTCAAATGGTGTGGCCCATTCTCCCGCTGGGGTTGGGGAATGGAGGGGGACAATAATGATGCGCCGCTGTTCGATTAGAACTTAATCGAATCAAGTTTGACGGCGTCCCTAGTTGTAATCAATCGAATGGTAAATGATCCTAGTACGGGCTCGAGGGTGAGGTAGCTTTTGTTTACTCGACGGCGTCGTCTTTTTGGGTCGGGAGCGCCGTAAGCCGGCCCAGCGGGGACGCCTGAGCCCCTCCGTCTTCGGCCAAGTAATGAGACGGCCGCCGATGCTATTGGAACGGTCTGACAAACAGCGGGCAGGCGGCAGGCGCCTGGCGGGCGAAGCAGTGAGACAGAACGGAGCGCGATACCTGCAGGCTTCTGGCCACGGGGGCCACTCTAATCCGACGTGACAAATGCCTCTCAGCGGGGGGATAATCCGCACCCTAAGCCGCGGGACTCGGGCTCCGACCGGGGGATCCACCCGGCGTCGCGCCTTTACTTGGCACGAGATGACGACGCTGGCGTCGGCGTCGTCAGAATACGACGTCTGATGAATTGGTCGTGTCCGCTTCACTTTCCATCCGCTCACAGACTGTAAAGACGAACATCGAGATTGACCTTCGGACCCTTGCGATCGATGACTCCTCGAGTCCGGCTGCAGCAGGCTTTCTGGCTGGGTTCCACTCAACACATGAGCTTGCCTCGTTGTGCTGTGTCGCTCGTGTGTATACGAGTTGACACGCCGCATCTAAGGGTTAATGATTTGATGGACAGCCTGTACATAATGGTTGAAAGCCCAACGCGTTTTAGATTAAATTATGTGCATCACTAGGCGAATGTGACCTTCGCGTTCCAAAAGGTTGTACTTGCTTTCCTAGGCAGAGCCCTTTTCCCAAGGTCTCTAACAAAGTTTTTCTTTGTTTTGTTTTCATACCTGAAGGAAACGGGCATAATATAAGGACCATAAATAAAGACGGAGAAAAAAACAAGTAATGTACAAACTAGTAAATCGCCTGACAAACTAATCCGAGCAAAGCAGTCTACGGAAAGAGTCGCAGGACAAATTTTGCAACAATACTCCGATGGTGGCGAGCTTCAAAGCCAAAAGATGAGTGTTAACAACGTCGCCCCAAGTCACAAAAAAAATTTGCGTTCTATTTTTTTTTTTTTTATAAACCGAATCTTGCGATTAGGCAATTGGAATTTTTTATCACAACACGAAACGAACTGACTATCTGGGGGTGGGGGGTACTGGCCTCACGGGTCAGATTGCTCTGTGCACGACTGGCCAGAGTCGTAGTTGGCGCTTAACACAATCATTCACCGCCACGGCAAAGTGCGCCGGTAACGGCCCATGGAGAGCGGCAACTCCAGATTACTGTTCGTGCAGTCTCCAGCGGCAGTGGGCCCGCGAATGCTGCCGCCGACTTTTGCTGCCGGGAGCACGGGCGCGCAGCACTGCTGGCCCTCGCGGCGATGGCGCGGAAAGCGCCGTCCGAAAAACAAACGCAAATCGACGGTTATCTTTCTCCTCCCGCGCGTTGGCAGCCAGCCGCTGCTTGAGCACGGGTCGGTGAGAGCGTGCCACTGCTCTGCCTGCCTGCTTCCTTTCCGAGTCCCAGGCGTGCATGCATACACGCAACGTGGGCCGGACAGTTTCGCATCCAAATGCGCAGCGGCGGTGGTGCGAGCGAAGCTTCAAATCCTGGGAGACCTCCGACGGCCTGCGTGCCTAGCTTGGTTGAGCGGCGAGAGCTCCTTTGTTCCTTGTGCGCGACTTTGGTTGTTTTGTTGTTTTCCCATGAATGCACGCGCGCCCGTGTGCGTGTGCATGTATGTGTGTGGTTATTTGAGAGAGAATACAAAGAAGAAAAGAGGGAGCGAGCGAGACAGTTTTTCGAATGCTTATCCCACTTTTGATAGACTCTAAAATAAACGCGTTTCATATCAATAAAATTAATTCTTTGAGTTTGCTTATACGAGCTAGCTTTAGCTCCAGAAGTTGAATCATATTTAAACTGCGGATGGCGTGTTGCAACATCGTGGAAACCCAATACGAGGAGCACGGTTTCCACGATGTTGAAAGTTCGCCGGCTTGCCTGCATCGTCTTTCGTGTTTTCTAAGATGGCCAATGACGTAATCAGGGGGCTTATGGAACTGAAGCCCTATCACGGAGTGGGGGAAATTAATAAAAATAAGATACTAACTCCGTTTAAAAAATGATAGATTAATGTGAAAGAAAAGAGATGCTAGATTTGGAACGGGGACAGGGGATAGGTCCACGCCCGATGTGAAGTCGACCGAAAAAAGACGATGGCACGCAGAGGTAAAAACAAAAACAAAACAGAAATTTAATAAGGACGATAAACAACCGCGCACGGTGACACAAACAAACTCAACAAAGGAAATGCGTACACGCGTTTTAGCTCAAAATTATGCTGAACAAAATTTAAACACCGCGGCCACGAAAAAAAAAACGCAAACATTTTAAAATTAGAACACAACGAAACAAATGCAGCCGTAAACAAGGTTCACCTGCAGTGTGCAAGTAAAAGAAAAGTTCCCAAAACGAAAACTCTCAACGGCTGGACCAAACGTCCAGGAGAGCGTTCACAGGGTCACCGATGCTGGGTTGATGACGGGTCCGAATGATCGTCGTCGTCTCGTTACCCGACAGGGGGCAGACGAGTGGAGTGCCAGCCAGATGGCCACTCACACCGTATAGCCATCCAGCCAAAAGCCAGCGCTTTTGTAGCCGAACGTTGTGGGCACGCAGAGCTAATGAACTTACAAGACATCTCGAAAGAGCCACCTTTTCCTTGAAGATAAAAAATGAAAGCCGTTTACAACTCCCTGTAACGCTGAATTAGAGCGCAGCTCTTGAGGAGGAGGAGGGAATTGTACTGAGGGAGGGTATACCCCTCCTCCCTCCTCATCACCCCCTCATCCTGCCTGCTAATCCTCCCTCCGAGCGGCGTTGCCGTCGCCGTCGGCGTAACCGTGAAGTCACGTGACCCTCGTGACCTCATGGGGGTCACGTGACGTCACCGGGGTGACGTGACCTCACGGGGGTCACGTGACGTCACCGGGGGTCACGTGACGTCATCGCGGGTCACGTGACCTCACGGGGTCACTTGAGCTCACGGGGTTACGTGACCTCACGGTTACGCCGACGGCGACGCCGCTCAAGCCGGAAACGGGCGCCTTGCCTCGTTCACACTTGAGAACCGGCGGCCGGATCCGCGAGAATTCTGACGCCCGACGACGAAAGTAGGCAGAATTTCCGGCGGAGAGCAAGATCGCTCTAGACCGATTTTGAACGCCGGAAAAAAGTTTTCTCTCGCCGCAAGCCAATCAGAACGCACGGGGGAAGTAGCGCTTGCTGACGTCAGATCTCCGCTGACGAGCTGGCGACGATAACGACGAGACGCGCGCGGGCAAGGAGGAGGTTTGGGAGCTCTCGTCAGCTCTCGTCTGTTCGAAAAACTGCGAGGCGCTTGCGCCGCGCACTCCGCAGGTGGCAACAAATCTGAACGGCCCAATCTTTTTTCGGCGAGCGAATCCAGTCGGCGGCGACTGCGTATTTCGCAGAGCTGCGCTCTCAAAACCAACGTGAGGGTCACTCCAACATCCAGTGAATCTTCGGAATCGGCGGTTTAAAGCAGACTTGTGCCTATCTCAAATACTCTACTCAAGATACTGTATTTCAAATACTTATTGAAGTATCTTGGTATCTTGCAAATACTTTTGATCGAGAGTATTTAATACTCTATTTAAATACATTTCTGAGTATCTTGTACTCATTATCTCAAATACATTTTTGACTTCCCGCCATTTTCTGAGTTTTCGGTGGAAGTGGCGTGGGCGTGGGCACCAGCAAACGTGAACATTCTTTCGAGCAACCAAATACTGTTGCTAGCTCCGATTAGCTAAGGTGACTTTGGTTGGGGAACCCCTTTGGTTGAGCTCGTAAGGAAAACATCGCTTTTACCGATTGTGACTCATATTTCAGCTCAAAGTTCGTACAATGAAGGTTTTTCCCCTCGCCTTCCCCAAGACGCTTTTTGTTTCCGAGAGCTTCCCCCGAAAAATCCTCCAAACAAAAGGGGTGGTTTTACGGAAGTTAGGATTGAATGCCACACTAAGGCACCACGCAGAACGAGAAACGAACTACGACAACAATGCGGACTTGATCGTCAAGAAAAATAACAAATAAAAAAAAGAGAAGTGGACGGAAAAAAAGGACATTTTTGTTTTGCTTGTTGTATGTTTGACCCCCCTACGGCAAAACGTCTAGTCTTCCTTATTTTCTTTTGGCTGTCAGTCCGTCACTTATTGCTCACGCAAACAATGTCTGTAAGCGAACATTGATAAGCGGAGAACAAGACAGGAAACGAACTAAAAGCTGGATGACTTCTCAAAATTCCAACAAATGCCCCCCCCCCTCAACGCTGAGTGCCTTTTTGAACGCAACCAACTTGAAGAAGGTGCGACCACTGCCGATGGCTTTTATGTGGGTTCTCTTTGTTATCCATTCACTCATATACCTATCCCAAGTTCGTTTATAGTGAACTCCCCATATAGGAAATATGGATCTAAGGTACGCCGCAGAATGTGATATTCAGCGATAGCTAAAGCGACCTGTTTATTTCTGTCCCAGAAATGCTTTGCAACATGTATCAGTGATATTGTCACGCGCGTCGCCGAGGCGAGCGCGTGGCCGAATGTTTACCGCGCTTGGCTCTCGCGCGGAGCCTCCAGGTTCGATTCCAGAAAGCGGATTCCTCTTTTCTATATTCTTTCAACTTGACATTCTCGTAAAGTCGAGAACCTTATCGTGTGATCGAGTCACGAATATTCAACGCCAGGAACGTTCTACGCATAATGTTCGAGAAACCCACGCGGGTACACAAGGTGCTCCGCGAGGTGGTAGCGAGCTGGGAATCTCCTTGGTTCGATCCCCACCGCCCCCGCCCCTTTCGATCTGGATGAGTTTCGCACCGGCAAGCGTTCATGTAATCACTACTGCGTGATGCACGTTAAAAGCCCCAGGTTAGCGGTTGTACTGCACCGGCTAAATTTCACATCTACAGCTAAGAGACCGGTCACCCGTTGAGGCGTACCATCATCAAGGCTGTATAAACACACAAAACAAAAGCTAATTTTTTCTTTGGCTCTGTGTCAGTCTCATCCCAGCGCTCGATCCTGCTGTTTCAGCCGACATCGACGCCTGCGACGCTAGCCTTTTCTCTATTTTGCTTTTGGGCACAAGTTCGCTTTATTAAACGATGAGTTTCTTCAATTATTCGCCGCCTCATCATTTGTCATTCGTGACAATATTCTGCTCCTAATTGTTGGACTGCATAAAATAACCCTACGGTTTTTTTCTCCTTTGTGTTGGTTCGCGAAAATAAACCATTCTGGTATACCAGATTTGCGCAACTGTATAATTGTCGTTGTCACTGACGTCGACTTAAATTACGCAATGCGGAAGTATCTTCAATAGGAATTGAATTACATTTCTAAGTATTTGTGTCCTACTCCAAGATACTTTACAGTGAAAGTAACTTGAGTAGTATTTTAAATACTTTATGAATCAGGTATTTAGTAACTTAATCTAAATACTTCTATCGAGCCCAACACTTTAAAGTCATACCCAAAATCCCCAAACTACATAATTGGCGGACCCCCGTACTCGCTGGCCCAGGAGTTACCCGGAAAGACCCACCTCACTCAGGTGACCCTGAATGAGTTGTCCGGACCACAACCCGCTACAGAGGTCGCAGATTCCCCAAACAGAGCTTCTAGTACCGTGGCTATGCCAAAATAACCCTAAAGCGTATAACCACAAAACAAAACAGATTCCTCATGCCTCTTTAGGTAACCTTCTCCGGGCAAAAGCAAAACTTTGCGCTTTATCGAAACAATAACGCGAAAGCAAATTTCAGACTCGATTCCTTAGGCAGCTCCTTCACCTCTCTAGAAAATCACTGACACATATACCTTAAATAAAGACCTCTAACCCTACACAAATTGAAACGTTTTCTCGCCAAGAGAAAAGAGTTCTAATGTTTACAACAGCCCGTACAAAAATGCTCAGATGAAGCGAAAGACAAAGGAAAAGTACAAAAAAAGATTAGGAACGCACTGACCTTCTCATCGCGCCTATAAAAACGATGCTACTCTCACCGGAAAGGTAGAGAAAACGAAGAGAACAAACAGTGCCTCGAAGCGGATTAAACCTAACCTCTCAATCTAGCTCGCCGTGCTACACAGCTTGGCCCTGCCTCCAAAATCTTCCCTCGACCCGTACGGGGCGGTGCGTAGTCGACCGCTGCCAGGTTCTTCTTGGAACCGGATGTCCGACGGCAGGTCTTCCGTGCTTGCTTGCAGCCTCTGCTGGTCAACGAGGGCCGCTTCCTCTTGACCGCTGTGCCACCTCCGTGCTACCTGGAGGCTGGGTCTGCCCCCTGCAGAGAAGGATGGCTAGACTCCGGGCTTTCAAGCCGCTCTTCGACATCGTCTTCTCCTTGGGCGCCGCTTTCCGGTGTCCGGTCTGCCTAGCCATTGGCGATGGTGCCTCATTGCACTCGGCGTCGTGGCCCTTCTTCGACTTGGACATCACCTCCTCACGGTTTGCCTCGTATCGCCAACACCACAGCCGTCCGGGCGGCACCCCAGCCTTCCCGTCGTCGGCGTCTCGGCTCTCGCTACGGTGGACCTCAGCACATCGCCTCGTCTGCCGTCCAGGCGAGACGTCAGGCTCCTCGTCATCGTCGGCGTTGAGGTCCTCACCGCGGTCTTCATTCTCTGGGTTCCTACCTCCTTGCGTCGCCGGATCGCCGGCGGGTGCATCTGCCCCGCTGGCGCCAGTTCTCTTCTTCGCAGACTTCACCTCGCTGCCGCCGCAGTCATCACCGTCCGCGTCCTCTTCGCGGTTTTCTTCCGCATTTCGACCCTTCCGCCGCCCAGGCAAGATGTCGAGCCTCACGTCAGCGTCGTCCGCCTTCTCAACAACAGGCGACGCCCCCTCCTCCGCGTCTGTCTTCACGGTGGGCTTGGGGTGCCCCTGTGCGTTCTGGACCGTCGGCTCAACCTTCCGGCTCACCTCCTCCAACCTTGTGGCGAAGAGATCCACGTGCTCCAACTGCGGTCCTTCTTGCCGAGTTCTCTGCTTCAAGGCCTTAAGCACTAGAAGCCTCGAGCTCTGCTCGCGCTCTCTTCTTCTCTTGAAGCGCGACGTTCGAAAATTTCCATGGCCATTTCTAGGTACAGGATGTCAGCCTCGGCCTTCGCCCGTGCCTTGTGATATTTTCTACACTCTCGCGCGGTCTTTATCTGATACGTCAGGGCCGTCCTGCTTCCATCACCGGAGAAGCACGCTCCCAGTCTTCGGCCCGTTCTATGTCCCTTTATGATAAAACAACATTTCCTCGCGCCATTTCCCTCAGCCCCGCCACATCAAGTCCGAGCGCCTCTTACCGATCGACTAGAGGCCTGTCCAAACAGAACACGTCATAAATCGTGAGGCGACACGACTCCGGCGAAAATCGTAAAAGTTTAAGCGTTCTCCGTTTTTCGGTGACTCATCTATAGTGCTCGTCAGACGCGACGTCCCACACGGCACCTGCCAATGCCGTCCATCTGTTCTGGCGGGCCCTCGAATCCATGGACGTGTTCCAAAATTTACTCGATTTTACTCCAGGGTAAGGGTTTCGTACTTTCGCGTTCGAAAACCTACCTGCGTCAGCGTCGCTCTATCTGTGCTATCACGTGACAACGACCCGCCGGAGTAGCTCAAATCTATTTGGGTAAGAGCTCTAACACAGCCCTCCCTTTCCCGTTTTCGGGACCTGAAGAGAAGCGGAGGCCTTGAGCGATCGACTGACTGCCAACAGAGCTTGGGAGTGGCTGTCCGGACCCAAGTGATGAGCATGCCTCAGGCCCCCGTCAGGCTTGTACAAGATACTCACTAAAAGTATTTAAGTTAAGTTACTGAGTACCACGAAAAATAGTAACTGAGTAGAGTACTAAATACTCAAATTTGTAAAGTAATTGAGTAAAGTACAAAATACTCCAAAAAAGTAACTCGTTACTTTCAAGATACTCTCAAGTTACAATTTTCTCTGCAATTCATTGTCAAGCACAACCGAAGTCAGAAAAAATTCTTCCTCCCAGCTACTATGGAATCTCCTGGAAATCTCTTAGCTAGACTTTGGCTGCCACTCAGGCTTCTAGGAGGTCCCAAGTAACTACGAATGAAACAAAAATAAAAATGTTTTTCTTTTATACCCTTGCTATGGCGAGGACATAGGCGAGGGCAGCGCGGGGCCCGTTCGCCTGCGGAGGGAGTTTCTACACAGAGGCTCGCCTCCGACGCTCCCCTTGTGTCAGGTGTTCATTTCCGCTTCCCCCGTCAGTGCACTGGCGGTGCCGTGCAGTCGGGGGTCGGGGAGTCCAGGCCAGGGGAGAGCGGGCGCCACCGTGGTGGGCGCCGGCGGTCATTCGTGCTACCGAAGACAATAGCGAGTTTTAGTAGACCGTGTTTCCCCTCCGCTAAGCCCCTCCGCTACCCGGAACTCTACAGCCAAGGCCATCGGCACGCAGGCGCAGTGGCGGTTTCTTCGTAGCGGAGGGTTAGCGGAGGGAAACACGGTCTACTAAAACTTGCTAATGCTGCGTACGCCGCGAGCGATGGGCCGCCGGATTGGAGCCGTGTAGTCGCGTCTTACGAGTCTTGTGTGCGAAGAGAGCCTAGTGAAACGAACGAGCGGTGTGTGCGACTGCGTGCGGATGCAAAGGCATTTCTGAAGCTGGAAGGCTTTCTTTTATATGCTTTCACTCCATAACATAGAAAAATAAACTCCGGTTTACTGTCGACTCTTACCAGACACTTGTAGAACCCACCCTCTCTCCGACACAAGTGCCCTCCCTCTGGCTTGTAGCCTTGTACACATCTTATGCTTTCACCCGCATGCCCTTCAGCTTCGGAATCTCTGTTGCTCTTGGGCTTGGCCACAAACAAATTGTAAGAAAATGTGCTTTGACGTTTTGCCCAGTTAGAAGACACGACACGCGTCCGCTCGGCTTGAGGCTGCGACACCTGCTTCTCCGTGTCACCTCTTTCAGCAGAAGCACGGAAGTGCACTGTATTACCTGGCACGAAATGTATCTGCAATGGCAGGGCGCCTAGCCAAAATAACTGGAGTTCAATATTTTCCAAGCTTCCCGCCTCTAAAGAAAATAAAAAATAGAAAGTAACTTAAAAGTAACTTTAAAATGAGTACAAGTTACTTGAAAAAAGTATTTAAGTTAGAGTACTAAATACTGACGTTCGAAAGTATTTGCAAGATACCAAGTTACTCACAAAAGTATTTAAGATACAGTAACTTGAGTAGAGTATTTAAGTTACGTACAAGTCTGGGCCCCGTCGAAAACACGGGCGAAATTTGACAAAAAAAAAAAAAAACTTCCTCCCCCCTCTTCCTCCCCCAAAAAAAAGAAAACGGACGGGAGCGGACCACCGTACGACTTGTGTCGGAGTTGTGTCGCCTCACGATTCCTGTTTGGACAGGCCTTATCTCAGCGAGATTCATCGCGGGGACCTTCCTACCAACAATCGTTCGGAAACAAATATTCAAGGCTCCTACTACACTCTACGGCCACCGTGTCTCTGGCTTTACACCAACGCCGCCGGTATTGTCGCGGACGCCAGTTTGTCACGGAGTGGGGGAAAACTAATATTAATTTTAAAAAACACTAGCTCCATCTTAAAAACGATGAAATAACCTTTAAAAAAGTGCTACATTTGGACCAGTGATAAGGGATAAGTCCACGCCCGATGTGAAGTAGACCAAAGAAGGTGATGACACGCAGAGGTTAAAACAAATATAAAATATAAATTTAATCAGGGCGTTAAACAGGCGCGCACGGTGCCACAAACAAACTCAATAAAGGAAACGCGCACACGAGTTTTAGCTCAAAATCAAGCTCAGCAGAACTTCAAACACCGCGCAACGACAGACAAAAACAAAAAAACTTTAGAAATCAAAACACAGTGAAACAACACGCCGCTCGCGGCACAAATGCAGCCAAAAGCCAAAATTCACCAGCGCCAATAGAAAAAAAAAAAATTAGAAAATCAGTGTCTTAACTGCTCGACCCAAAGTCCAGGAGAGCGTTCGCAGGCTCACCTATGCTGGGTTGATGACGGGTCCGGACAACCGTCGTCGTCTCGTGTCTCGGCGGGCCGACGCAACGATGCACTCCCGAAACGGAAAAAACACACCGCCCGCAGGCAAACAGACTCCCGAAGGCCACAGCACACACCGAAGGCAAAAGCACGCCCAAAAGCAAAACCACGCCCGAAGGCAAAATCACGCCGACTAAGGGCGAAACGCCGAAAAACGGCAACTATAGGTCTCGGCCCTCCAAAGAAACAAAGGTTTCAAAGTTCATGACAGGAGCAGTGAGCAGACGAGCGGAGTGCCGGCCAGACGGCCGCTAATACTGTAAACGCCGTTTCACACTTGCAACCGAGTACGACCGAGTGAGACAAGACCGGTTTGCCTCTTGGGACGGCGTACGACCAGATGCGCTGCTGCGAGCAGGTCCATACCCTCGTAGGACAACAACCGGTTTTCTCATTTGGCGGTACGTGTGTGAACGGGCCTAGCACTGTAAGGCCGGTTCACACTTGCAACGATACGACCGGAATACAAGACCGGTTTTTAAGCCTTTTGCGACGGCGTACGACCAGATCTGCGGACAGGTCCTATACACGCATGAGGCTTAACATCTGCTCGGTTGCACTCAGTTGCAGTGTCGAACGGGCCAACACTGAAGCGCCGGTTCACACACTTGCAACCGAGTAGGACCGAGAGAGACAAGACCGGTTTTTAAGCCTTTTGCGACGGCGTACGAGCGGCCGCGTTGCTGCGCAGCAGGTCGTATAGCCAGCCGTTCTAAGAGGCTTAACAACCGGACTTGTCTCAGTCGGTCCGAGTCAAACGCAAGTGTGTGAACGGGCCTTGACACTGAAAGGCCGGTTCACACGCGCAACTGAGTACGACCGAGGAACGAGACCGGTTTTAGCCTCTTGCGACGGCGTACGACCAGATGCGCTACTGCGAAGGCACACAAAGCTGATAACCTTACAAGAAATCTAGAAAAAGACTACCTTCCCCTTGGGAAAAAAAATAAGACACAAAATTAACGTGAGGGTTACTCGAACATCCAGTGAACGCCGCCACAATCACGACCAGAATTGAAATAATATACTAAAATCGCTCCATTCTATAATTGGCGGACCCCCCTGGCCCGAGAGCAATCCGGAAAGACCCGCTGCACCCAGGTAACTCTGAGTAAGGCGTCCATTTCCTCAGCAGAGTAACGGAATATCCAAACAGAGCTTGTAGTACCGTGGAGCTCAAGACAGAAATAGGCAGTTTAAAACGAGTTTGGCTTATACCACCTCACGTCATCGAACGATAACACGAACACAAATGCGCGACTTGAACCACAAACAAAAAATGTTGACTACGTTATTGATAATGGCGTCTTGCTTGGTGTCCCTTGTGTCGTGTAAGCACGTGTGGTGGTCATGTGACCTGGAAAGCTCAATCGTATACTTGCTTGCCCACGAGAGCAGAGACGTGGCAGCGACAAGAACGGCCTGTTCCTAATCATATCTGTATACACAATTGCAAGCATGGCGTCCTAGCTGGTTTCCTATGCGTGCAATCATGTACAGGAAGGCATAGGTATCTTTGGTAAGCCTGCAATTGCATAAAAGTTCTTTACAGGCAAAGTGTGCAAGTGGTCAGAACAGGGCCGTCACGGTCATGTTTACGTCACGCCTGTACGTATTGTTGATCATTATAAATGGGAGAAACTCCACGTGAACTATGATTCAGCTGGACCTTATGTGAATCTTGTCTGTAAAATTTAATATAGGCCGAACGCGTTGTTTCCAAACAAGACCCCACGAGGTGTGGGCAAACAGGGCAGTTCCTGCTCGCGCGCAGGAAACAGATTCGCCTGACCGCACAGGCGCCCTACCAGAAGCTGCCACCGAGCGCCATGACGTCAGGGCCGCGTGTTGGTGTATAAGCTTTCATTATTGTTTTTTGCGTTTCCCTGAAAGATTAGTGCCTCATTGACAACCTGCGCTCAAAGGGTACACTCGTACAGTCTTTTCACTTGTACCATTTTTGGTGCTTTGCTTACTGCTGGAGAATATGTCGTCTCGTGGCGTTGTGTTCTCTTTCTTCGTATTGCGAGTTGCGACTGCTCGCGGTATGCAAGATGAGTAATTATTAAACACCGCTATGTTCTTCTATGCTTCTGTGTTCTTCTGGGGGGGTTCTATGCTACCGGACGGCACCTAGCGGGAAAACGCTGAACTGGTCGGAACAGGTCCTTTCTCGATTTCTGCTCGTCTCTTGTGGCTTCCGGGATTACATGTTGTCGGTGGTTTGCGCGATGGAACAGTTGTGCCGGTGACTCTGTCGTAACTGGAGTATCAGCTTGTTACCCAGGCTGCTCTGAACGCGAACCTACGTAACCGCGTGAACCAGACATTCCCCGTTTATCAACGTTCATCAGCACCGGTGAAGGACAGTAGGCAGTTTTTTCATCGCTTCCTCAAAGAAAGTCAAGCCTCTGGAAGCTCACTTACGCCAACACATCGCCGTATTGGTTTGAAACGTGGAGGGTAAAAATCGGGGCAAACTATTTTGTGTCCAATGCTTGCTTGCTGATGCCCCAGCGTTGTGCGGTGAGATGACACGTGGCACGGCACGACCTGTTTTAGACCGCCATATTTGCCCGATAGTGACGTCCACTATCGGGCCATGAATTACGAATGGGAATAAAACATACTTGTGACTACACATATCTTGCACTTTTCGATTACTTAAATATGACTCAGTAGTGGTACTTCTCATCTTGATGCCAGTAAAAATGTGTATTTTTCCGGGCTATAGTCTGCTGACTATACATGTTTAAAAGTTGACATTTTAGGCTGTGTGGTCCATCTACGCGTGCGGACTGTACTGGAATTTGGTTTCTCAAGATCGTCCATTGTGACGAGATGTGACGGATTTTGATAATGAAAGAGTATGATAATGATGATTTATGTATAATACAAGCTTCTTTGTGAGCTAAGATTGCAGACATTTACTCAAGGTGTGCGGGACGATTTTCGTGCCGACGAAGAACCAGGTGTGCGACTATGCACGGCATGAGGGCTATGCACCGGGTGTAAACTATCTAAGCAAAAACGATTTTTGTTTGTGGCCTAAATTGGTTTTTTGCGGACTATACACCGGGTGCGGACTATAGCCGGGAAATAACGGTACATTTCTTTCTATCGTCTATGTTTCTGCCATCTGCCCATGTCATGTGGATGCATGTGGCAATAAATAAAGCAACTAAATAGCTTCATTGAAACATGTTCCTGCTAAGCGTGCTCGAAAGCCAACAATCTTGTTCCCCGAGAGCATAATATTACATATACAATTTTGAAATTTTTCGGCAGTTCTTTCGACCTCTATATTGCATCAATTACCGATTATTAATTAAAGTTAATTGATTAATCGGTTAGAAAATTTCTAAGAACGTAAACCCTAGTCAGTTCAATTGTGAATATTAGCAGAAACATGCGAGGCAGTAGCAATGTATAATATTCTCATTAAGTTTCTTAGATTCTATACTAATAATATATTGAGACGTTTTGACACGTTGTGTGCACTTATTGTCTACTTTTTTACCCCAATCCCGGGAAAAGTGTGATGTCGTTCACCAGCTTTGCTGCGTTTTACACTATCTTCATTGTCGCAATATTTGCGTAGGTACAAAATAGATCCGTAATTGCTTTTATCTTCCTAAAGCAAAAGCGTCGTGATTACAATCTTTGCGACGCATTGGATTTAATTTAAAATGCAATACTATATAGATGGTGCTACCCAAGCAGAGTGGCTGAAGTATCTCCGCGCCCACATTCGTTTGGGCTGCAGGTGGCGGAAAATGCACTTCTCGCTGCTATAAAGCCGTTCTCCAACTTCAACGCGCATGGACGGATGGTAATAAATGTCTCCCTGAAGGCTCTTACAAAGTTGCCTCGTTGACGGGCGGATTTTGTTTTCGTCGTGTGCGCCGACCATTATTTATAATAGGATACGTGATTTCGTCTAGAAGCTCCCCTTTACGTGTGCGCACGCAAAGTGCCGAGTTGAGGGTCCTGCGAATTTCTCTCGGCTTTTGTCTGTCCCTCTAACCCCGTCCGTGTCGTGTCGGCGCAAAATGCGAATGGCGAGCGCAGAAAGGAAGTTCCGGCGCCCCAGCGAGATTGATGGACGAGTGCGCGGACGCGGGGAGTACGACGCCTAATTTCGACCGGAGGCGATGGGCTCCACGCCGACGCCCGCGGTTTCCGGCCCATTCGGGGAGGAACTCTCGGCGGCTTATGAAACATTGCAGTCGCTCTCGTTTGTTTAAACTTCCAGCGGGCTTCGAAGAAAAGAACCGCCTGACCAAGTTGCGTTGAATTCGAGCATCGCGCGGTTCTTTCTTGTGTGCCTTTCTCCTTTTCTTTTGAGCCGCTCTGAGTCTTGCGCCGCGGATTCTTCTTCGTGGTGCACGCACGATCGAACGCTGATTCGACCGCGCACGTCCCGACGACAGCGGTCGCGAAAAACAAGCGGCGCGTACGAGTCGCGCGCTGCTCGCGTTGAGTCTTTCGCGTTCATTTGCACATATGAACTCCACTCGTGCTGTCGCGCTGGTGTGGCCGGGACTAAATGCGATTCGAGACAAGTCAGGCCGCCGTGTCGTCCGCGGGCTGTCGATGGTGTGATACGCAGCATGAACCGCCGACGCGAAGGCGCTCTCTCCGCTAGTCACCGCATCCGTAATACATATACGTGTGCGATCGAAGCGCTCGGTCCTCGCTTCCCTGATGCATCCTCGTCATCGACTCAGGTTCCCCGGTGGGCGTCCGGACAACGGCAGTCTCGACGCGATTTATACGGCCGGTGGCAGCTGTGCGCCTTTTGTCTCCTCGGAAGCGAGGTGACCATCCCCGAGCTCTTGCGGGATCCCGACCCCGGCGGGCTTTGTTTTCGGTCGAGACTACAAAAGCAGGCCCCCTTGAGAAGGGAGACCACCTGGCCGGGCCGTCCGACGTCTTTCCGAGATTGTCTGCGCCTCTGTGTACTCTCGCTTGCCCACGCGGTACTTTGCTCGTCTGCGGGTTTGTTTGAAGGATCTCCATTCCTGCACTGGCCCGTATGTTTGTATATTCTGTTCTCGTAAAAAAAAAAAGAAAAAAAGAAGAAGATAAACGGAACAGCGCGTATCGGTTAGGGGAAGGTGGGTCTAGCTCTCACCTGTCTGCGGGTGTGTTTGAAGGATCTCCATTCCTGCACTGACCAGTCTGTTTGTATACTTTGTTTTCGTAAAAAGAAAAAAAAATACAGATAAACGGAGCAGCGCGTATCGGTTAGAGGAAGGTAGGTCTAGCTGCGCACGCGTTTTAACACGAAGTAGCGTATGGATGGGTCTCAGCGTCGGAACAGGGGGCAGAGTGGGGGGATCGCCCCCTCTCTTCCCTCTCCACCCCCTTTCCCCTTCCACTTCCCTTCCCGCCCCATGCCCCGAATAATTGCGACGCCTCTAAATTCTTAACCGATGATTCTAGATATGCGATCGCGTGAAAGGCGGAAAGTAAAACTGTACGTATGTATTTAATTCATATTTATGAGTCCCGTCTCGCTGCTCGTATATTATCCGTACCATGTCATAACTAAGTGGCCAAATTGTTTGTGTTTAAACGCTCGCCTTATATGTTTTTGCCCTCCTGTCACCATAATAATTTTTGAACTTTTCGTTTTAGATATTTTATGGGTATTGGTTGTTTACTGACACTTCCTGTTACTCGTATTTTACCTTACTTTATGTCTGGGTCCGCTTACGCTCACCGTATTTTTTTTTAATTTTTATCTTTGTGCTTTTGCTATTTCGCGTATTTCCACAAATGAACATAAAGTATCTTCCGAGACTCGACATTTTATTGCAAAGAGTGACAGTAACCAACAATTACTCCCGACGTCTGTTTTCCTCGATGGTTTTTCCTCCAAAATTCCGAGAGATGGATAGACCTTTATGTTAAATGCTTGTTAGAGTAGAAAAAAAAAAAGAGGCAGTTTAGAAGAAAATACAAAATTGTTTCCAACCTCGCAAGGACCCTTGTCTAACTCAACACTTTTGCATCCTCCTCAGTCTCAAAAAAGTATTAGCTAGGATTCTCGACCATGTGGGACCCACGTGTTCTTCGCATCCCTGTCTACGCCTAGCTCAGCCAGGCCCTGGGTGCCGACTTGTCGGGACTCTCGACCTGAATGCGAGAGGAGGCCGTATTCTCTCGAGGACGGCTCTCTCTCGCCCTTCTCGGGTGGTTTGCCACCGGCACACCCTTTGGAACCATTCATACTTGGACGTGTCCGCCCGTGCAGCTGGGGAGGAACCAACGAGGTAGAGGGGCTTAGAGTGATGCACCGGAAGTTCAAAAGTGCCACCCCCGGGTCGCTTCCATGTTGTACGCAAAAGTGACCACTCGTCACGTGACCTCACAAGAGCCGTGACGTCACTGGTAAGATGACAGCGCCCAGAGCTGGCGGATGCGAGTTTGTTCGGTACGCGGTAGCCGTGATATGCAGCTGCTTTCCGACGACTTCGGGCTTCGTGCTCCCTGACGAAGGTATAATGTGAAAATATGAAGGAATGAGACTTTATGCCCTTTTTGCGCAAGATCACATTGGATCATCCGGACTTAACACCGTGAGACAGCATCAGCCGTATCGCCGTACCGGTGCTTGGATTCCCGGATGCATTCGAGGATCGATAGAACTTTGACTGCTTTTAGCATGAAATTTTCGCATTCTCTTAGCTTTGTTTGAACGTTGGAATGTCCGAGAATCGACGCGAAATGTATGCGTCGGACGTAGGACCTAGGGGAATTTGTTTCAGCCCTAGGTAACTGCGTAATCACAGCAACTTTTAGCAAGGAAGCTCCTGCGACCTTTACGTTTTGTACTAATCAACATTCTTACCATAAAATATTCGCATTTTTCTAGCTTCCGATTTGAAGGTTGGAATGTCTGAGAATTGAAGCGAAAGGTATACGTCGCGTTAGGGCTTTGGATAAGTTGTTTTCGCTCTGCGTCACCGAATAACCATAGCAACTTTTAGCGAAGAAGCTCCTACGATCTTTAACCTGTTGTGCTAATCGACGATTCTACAATTGATCGCAATACATTTTTGAAGTGAAAAGCTGGCGTTTGCTTTATTGACGGGCAGCAAACTCTTACAAAGCATTCGAACCAATCATTCGGAAAAAAGTTAATTACTTTTGTGCATAAAACGGTTTATTTGTCCCCTTGGAACTCAGGACACAGCAAGTTTTCACATTTTTAATTGATCAGTGCGGAAAATGTTGCATTTGATGTCCCTTAGAAATTAGTATTAGTAGGCTCTTTACCTTGCCGATCGATATCAAAAGTCCACAGTAACCTCCATGTGTATGACCATACTCCTCTTAAATGGTTGCCTAATGCATCATTCTAGCATCTAGAATCTTAAAAGAAAATGCAGCCCCACTCTTTAGAGATGCAGAGATAGAACCATACATATCAGCAATTCGTTAAATGTAATGCAACTCGGAAATAGAAGATTAACTGCACACTTTTCTCTTTCGTAGGATTTATTGCAGCAATACTTCTTTTCATCAAGAGTGCATTGTATTAGTCGGTCAATTATTTCCTTGTTCTAATTGCCGGGACAAGATGACTCATATTTGTGTTCATCCCTTGCCCAGAGAGCAGTCTGGTTGAAAAATGTTGTGTACCCCATATCCGGTATGCGTTCCAAAAAAAAAATATATATATATAAAGCAAGAGATTACAACCCCGAACAAGTAAAAAAAGTATAGAAGGGTCATAAGAAGAACGACTGACGGTTGCAATTGAAATGTTTACACGTTCTACTGTCGAGGCGAGAAGAAAGCGACGTTTTCACGCATACCGGAAGTTCCAGAATTAAAGATGGCGGCGCCCACGTAGAAAAGGTGTATACTTCGTTTCACCGTAACTTGAAAAAGGGCTACCGCCACAGCAACCTCGGCTTGTTTCCTTAAAATTTTCCGGGAGGGCCAGATATGCCGGGATTCCGACCTGCACCCGTGAGAGTTTTCCCTGAGCAATCGCAAGAAAAGCATACTTATTAGCAAAATATTCGGCCATAAGTTAATACTACATATTTTTTGTGAAAATAAGAATATGCTTCCAATTAGAAACTTGTTGGGCGTCATCGAAAACTCTTAAATCAGTCAATTTTAGGGCTACTTGAAACACATGAAATACCACTTAGAGTGAAGCCATGACGTTTAGTTACCCATGGAACATGTTTGTTTTTTTCTGGTATAATAATTACCGCAAAAAGAAACTTTTTTCTTATTAATTTGCAGCCAGAAGAACCGGCCACGTGATGTGGAGCCTGTTATATGCCGCCAACAGTGGCGTACCAACTTGTTTTTGAGTCGGGCGGGCAAACCAAATCTCCCCCCCCCCCCCAGTGCCAGGGGTGGTGCCCTTGGTGTCCCTTGGGCGCCGCCGGCCAGTGTTTGCCCTGCCCAGTGGCGGCTGTTTCACGGGGGAGGGAAGGGGACACATGCCTTGTCCCCCACTCTCAAAACTGGAAATCAAGCGCCCCCCTTGCCCCCCCCCCCCCGCCGGTTGGTACGCCCATGGCCGCCAATGTTTATCATAGCCACGCGCTGGGGTTGGTAAAGCACGGGACACGCGCTGAATTCCAGACATGGATAGGGCTTGGCTATTTTCGTCATTGAAGCGAATGGATACGGGTCACTATAGTGACCCGTATCGATACTCACGCAAATCTCGGGTCTAGTCTATGAGCCGCATTCAAATATTGTTGCTGGGTGGACTATATATCGTCACTGGGGTACACTGCGACCAAGTTACGGAACTGCTCACACTTGAAAAAGAGCCCGTGCGTCTACTTTCCAGCACAACAATCGTAGAGCCAATCACCTCAACTTACGGAGGCAGCTCAACGAATGACGATGCCGAAACACATGTTTAGACAAAAAAACGCAGTCTGAGTTGTGACATTAAGCAATGCAAGCGTGACGTTTTGCGTTGCCTCACACTCTAAGAAATTCCTGCGCGTTTACTTACCCGCAAAACACTCAAAGAGCCAATCTCTGCGATCTGGGAAATCAGCTCAGCGAATAATGAGGCGGAACATCCGTTCAGACCTCAATATTAAGTATGCGCTGTGGCATTACGCAATGCAAGCATGACGCTTTGCGTTGCGTCTTTGTTCTCCGTACTTTTGGTGCTGTTTCCCTCTTCGCAACCACAGCATAGACTTCATGTTTATGGTCTAAACAGATGTTCCGCCTCATCATCCGGTGAGCTGATTTCGTAGATCGCAGAGATTGGCTCTTACGAGTGTTTTGCGGGTAAGTAGATGCGCAGGCATTTCTTAGAGTGTAATGTCACAATTCAGACTGCGTTTTTTGGTCTAAACATATATGTTTCGGCATCGTAATTCACTGAGCTGCCTCCGTTAGCTGCGGTGATTGGCTCTCCAAGTGTTTTGCGGGAAAGTAAACGCACGGGCTCTTTTTTGAGTGTACCTCCCTTCTCCCCCCAAGGCTCATCTCCCGTCGTTCCCCAAGCCACCGTTTCTGGGGAAGCGGCTACTGTGGTAACTCCAGTGTATTCTATAGAATGCGTGTTTCGAAGCACCGCGTTTAGTCCCCCGCCCTCCTCCCCTCGCTCCTATCGTCCGCTAGCGCGCGGTCCCCAATGTTCTTTCTAACTCGCCCACCATGGCTGTGCTCTAAATCTTCCGAGTTACTCCGGTGGGTCATGTCACGTGACAATCCGGATAGAACAACGCTGGACGTGGTGGGTTTCCGAACGCCCAGTTACCAAACCGTTACTCGACAGTGAGGTCGAGTCAAATCCGCCATGTTCTTAGAGCGCCTCGGCACATCAAACGCTCTCGCTACTTAGCAAAGTGTTCATCGAAGGACTTTACTCTATGGAACACACAGTTTTGAAACGAAAATTGAAATGGCGCTCCAAACGACGGGAGGCAGACTGAAGGGAGTGAGAAGGAGCACCCCCTCCGCAGGAGTTCCACCACTGGGGTAATCTAATAACGTTCACTGTAACCACCAAACAACGTCATCAAGTTTTGCGAAGGAGAGATTAAAAGAAAACGCTCGCTTTTATTCTTGATATTACACCGCAATAAAGAGATTTCCTTGTTAATGACGTTGCGTGCGAGTAAGCTCATGTAAAGTGAAAAAACATTCCAACTGACTGTCGTAGCACCCGCCCCTTTAAAGGGATACTTCAACGAAATTTGAAATATTCCCGTCGTGTTCAGAAATAGGTTGAATGTGATCCACAATATCCGTAAATGACAATCGCACGTTTGTATTTTAATCCTGGTGGCTGTATTTTTCGTTATAAGCGGTCCACTCTGGCAAGCGCTCGGAGAAGGCCCAGCTTAGAGCTCGTGACATCCAACGCAATCGTGACGTAGGTCGTCTCAAGACGAGCACAGCTACGGCGAGCCTGACGTCGAGAGGATGGCCTAGTCGTTCCAGCCACCGAAGCGGCTGCTTTTGTGCGAATTTTGAGTGACGGGTTAATCTTCTATAATCTTGGAGGGGGACAATAGCGACTTCTGCGACACACAAAGGGATTCTCGGGAAGAGGGAGTTCCTCCTTCCCCCTTCTCTCGTCGTGGCCGGAGGCGAGACAGACCTCCGTCACTAGCTGTCAAGGTTCCTAGACGAGCATTACAAACGAGGCGTTAGCGACATCCACCAGGTGCTCTTTGCTAATCGTTTAATTTGTTTTAAAATTCCTTTTCGAGACTTTTTTAACAAGATATTGGTATGTTCCATGTGATACTGCTCTTTTGAACACATATAGACCAAAAAATGAGCGCCGAAATTTCGTTGTAGTATCCCTTTAAGTTACTAGTCGTACAGATGGGCGCACAATGCCGCGCAAGGTCAAGGATGCTGAAACGCGAATGATAATAATATCATCCGCGTTTTCGCAGTGTTTTTTTTTCACCGCAAGAATAAACTACGCATTGCCGAATGCTCAGCCTCCGCCCAAATGTACCGCTAGCGGTCCGGATTGAGGTGTATTCACACGACGGACAAATTAAGGGAACCAGGTCCGCGGACCAGAGAAATGTGCGTATCACGTGACCTTCCCGTTATTACGGACAAATCCGCAGAGGCGCGGTAAGTCCGCGGACCTGGCTCTAAATCTTATGGCTACAGTGGACCGAAGTGAGGACTGCGAGTCCGAGCTCGTAGCTTCGGTTGTTGCTTTCGATGCAGGTGATACTCAACAAGATCAGCACCTCTCAAAGTTGTGACCTTGAGCCCATAGCTTTCGCTGCACTCCAAGCTAAGGAAGAACCACCACGCAGCGCACGTGAAGCTCGATTTGCATTCTGTCAGCGTCTGACCAATCTGCCAGTGAAAGAGAAAAGATTAAGGGCTCCAGCGAAGAAACGGCGTTTTTTCTAATTTTACTCGTGGAAGAATTCCTACAACTGCAGTGCCTCCAATACGATCAGTACCGAAATAACGATATATTTAGCTTAGAACAGGATAAGGCAAAAAAGAAAAATGGTCACGTTGTTGAGGACGATTACGTTACGCCCAGGTTCTATCGCAGCCTCCAGTTCTTAGGGCGCAACAAGCCTGTGCTTCCCAGGCCATGCACAGAAATTTATACCGAGCAGATGAGGACCCTTTGTGTCGTGAGTAACCCAAAGACGATTTGCTGAGTCCTTGTTTTACGTTAACGATCGTGTGTTCACGCTCCCTTTTAATTGATCGAACCCAGGGGCCCTATGTTGCACGTTTTGGACTCCCACGGCGACTACGGAGAAGGAAGTGATGTCAACAACGCAGCAAATGCAGACTGGATGTTGATTGATGAGAGATCAGTCAACTTCCAATCTGCATTTGCTGCGTTGTTGTCACTTCCTTCTCCATAGTCGCCGTGGGAGAATGCATGCCATAGGGCCCCAGTGACTCATGTGCTAAACAAGACTGCCGATGTCTAGCATAGTTACAGAGTTGCGCAGCTACCGCTGGCGTTGAACCTGGCCATGACGACGCTCTGCATATTTCGGCATTTGTTCGCTCGGAGTAAGTCCTGTTTTACTGAAATGTGAAGTAGACTCCGAGTGAAGCTGCTAATGCTAGTAATTCCCAGTCATGTCTTGCACCGGAGTCACACTCCATCAAGGCGACAAGCGGGATCGGTGAGTTGAGGTGAGGTGAGGTAGAATTTATTGGGTCCAAAACTGTTAGAACTTAGATCCCCGCGTCAAGCGAGTCTCTCTTAGGGAGAGACTCTGACGAAGCGATTCCCTCGGTCGACAGACGAGACGCGATGTTCCCGGCGACGTCCGAAGCCAGCTGGACTAGAATCTTCAAAGTCTTGGGGTCAGGATCCCGCAGGAAGCATTCCCAGGCGCCTGGTTGCCCGGCTTGCTTGAAGTCTTTATATCAATGGGGATCGGTGGCCGAGTGGGCTAGCGCACACCATCTCGGAGTACGTGGAGTGAAAGCTCACGCTGCAGAACTCAGGACATAGAGTAATATGCACAAGGTAAAGAGCAGACATTGCCATAGGTCCCAGCGGCCCAGATAGACCAGTGACAGCGAGCGCTCCTAGCTAGCGGCATTAAGCATAATCTAGTTCCGGTTCCGGCCAAGTTAGTTTCGGTTTCGGTTTAAGCATTTCTGCTCCGGTTCTCCGGTACCCTTCTGCTTCTCTTTTTCTCCCTCTCTTTCCTCCTCGCCTGACTCCTCGCTGGGCTCTCGGGAGCTCCTCGGCTCCCGGAGCCGCTGCTTTTTAATGTTAACGTTATTTTTTAAGCAAGTTTTAGCAGCACACGCGGTCCTCCGTACATCCTCAGGGTGTCCTAAAGTTTGTGATGCGCTCAATAGGTTAATTCCGCCCGATTAGGCTAGGCTCCGTTCGCTCCCCAAGAAATCCCACAACTGGAAGTTTCGAAGTAAACGTAATCTTTTCTCCGGCTGCCGGGTGCCTGCCTCTCTTGTTCTCGTGCCCGGGAGACGGCCTGGCTGTCCTTGCTGGCCACTGGCCGCCGGTCCTAAAGCAGCGGAGTGACGAGGAAATACGACGGCCGTCACTCGACGGCCGCTCCAGCTCTCGGTCCCTGGCGTTCTCCTCGTGCCTCGCGTTCTTTTCTTTTCCTCGCTTTTACCCCCGGCTGGGCCCCGCTCGCGCCTCTCTTGGCCGTCCTCTTCTTTTCACGACGCCCCCACAAGTTTCATGGGTGTCCTTAAAAAGCCTCACAGCAAAAAAAAATTTTTTTTATGCTAGGCGTTGAAATGGCATATCAGGACATTACGAAAAAATTGTTTCACTATAGAGTTGCGTAGTTTTTTTTATAAAAAATAGAAATACGAGGCGCAATTCAAAGTTCCCGCCAGTGCACTGTGACGTAACAGTGTACCGCAAGATGTCGGGGCGGTCAGAAGGGAGGCATCGCCGGAAGTCACGTGAGTTGTATCCCTCCTCGTGCTTACCGCGAGCGCGTGTAATATTTTTTTAAATATTTTTGTTATTCTTTGCATCTCCACGAGCGATCCAAGCAGACAAGGTTTCTTTTATTTGCTTTTCATCGCTTAATGTTGCTGTAAAGGTAGAAGAAGAGGAGTCAGTGAATTGACGTGATCAACTACAATGCCTAGAAGGTGCTGTGTGAGGGACTGTCCCGGTATTTCAGCAACTGAAGAAGAGATCACACTGCATGCATTTCCGAGAGACATACAAGAGATGGACTGGTGGCTGACTGCGGTTCCCGCAGGACAGCTATTAGAATCCGTGGGTAGGCGATGGATATGCTCGATGCACTTTAGTGATGAAGATTACAACCCTAGGCGAAGTTTACTAAAACTCACAGGTCTCGATGTGAGACCTCAACTGCAGGTCTGTAAGTTTCCTGCCCATCTCCCTGCAGCAGCGGCACTCAAGAGGCTTGAATTCAGGCATCACGACGCATCGGCTGCATGTGCACCTAGTAAACAAGTTCTACTCATGTTCTAGACAAAACACGTACTTTATGCTTGACGTTTACTTGTACTTGGTACACTCACTAGCCTCGTATTCTTTAGACGGCAGGCATCTTCAGCCTGGAGAGTATCCGATGATTCAACGACCTCGGTGTCTGAACCTCCAGCAAAGCGATCGGGCGTGTCGTATGCTAGCAATCCTAATTTCTGTGAGCGTTCTAAACATTTTTTTTTCTCGAAACTTGATAGCTTGTTTTGTGCCCAGTATAGCTCTGTATCATCGGACTGACGGCATGCACTCGTACACTGGCTTGTACTCGCAACGCTTTCATCATTGACCTCCATCACGTCGATCCACTGACTCTTCGTCCTCAACTTTTACAGCACGCAAACTATCCAACGGTGCAGCGATAAAGAGCTAGTGGAGCTGAAACTTCGTGTTCTAATATTGCTCGTACAAAGAGCAGAACAAAAAAAAAGTCTTAGGCACGGTCGCGGAGAGCACGAGGAGTGAAACTCACGTGACTTCCGGCGAACCCACTTTTAGTGACGTAGGTCGATGCCTCCCTTCCAACGTTATTAGATTAACTCAGTTACGGAACTGTTCATAGCCGCTGCATGCACGAACAGTACCCCCCTCACTCACCACGACTCGCCCGGAGTCGCTCGACGCGCCGCCGGACGGCTGCTTTGGGAACTGAATCGGGATACGTTCGTCTCAACGTTACTAGAAACGTAAAAACTAACGAAAAAAACTCTTTTTGTAGTAACTTTTATTGGAGATGAGTACAAAATGGGGGCGCCTGATGTTTTCTACAATTTTTAGTTTTCAAGGTTTTGCAGCACAATTAATATTGTTTTTATACAACCATGCCTCAGCGGGGATTTCAGGTAGCGCGTCCCGACCTAGGCGCATTTTAACTTCAGGGGTATCTCGAGGCGCGTCCGCTCGGGAGACAGGGGCGGCACCCTGTAACCCGATTGAAGCTAAAAATAGATGTCACGTGCAGTTCCTCGAGTGACCGCTGCGGGAGAAATGGCGGCGCTGTGATCGCCATTTGGCGCTTCAGCTGTGCTCTTTGGAATGCGCAGTTATAATATAAAAATATAGATGGCGCTTCGATCGACTCCAGGCGGATTGAAGTGAGTGAAGGGGTACACCTCTCCGCGGGAGTTCCACAACTGAGGTAATCTAATAACGTTGCTCCCTTCTGACCGCCCTGACACCTTGAAGTACACTGTTACGTCACAGTGCACTGGCGGGAACTTTGAATTGGGCCTCGTATTTCTATCTTTTATAAAAATAATCTACGCATATCTATACACCGTTCCAAGCTGGGCTTCCTGGCCGGCGCCATTTTAACGAGTGTAGCGCCGCCTACCCTCATCCGGGCATTTGGGAGAATCTGAACCCGCCCGAATGACCGACCGCCATTACTGGACTGTTACCCTGCTCACCGAGTCACACCGATCGCAGCTGCTTCTGCCGGCACGGCTGCCGTATTCGGCGCCCTCGGCTCATTGCCTTCGTCCATGGAGGAAAGCACTATCCTAATCGGTATGCCAGGCATGGGGAAAAGTGCATCCTGCTTTCCTGGCATCTTTTTGTGGGTAATTTTTAGCGCGGTTCTGGGGCAGTCGTCGCTCCCAAACCGAACTCGGCGTTTCGATCGCTAGCGAAATTGGGGATCGCTAGTGAAATTGAGGATCGCTAGTGAAATTGAGGATTGAACGAAGCCAGGATGGCACGAATTACGGCATGTGAATTTGCGCTGAACTCGAGTTGTCGCAGCTTGGGGGCGCCGGGAACATTTGAACAAACTGCGCGGTTAGCGGCTCAGACCTGCGCTGCCACGTCTGCTTTAATTGAAATAGTAGAAACCTCAAATTTAAATATGAATCGATATATAAATACCGAGTACAAATAGCAAGTGCGACGGATCTGTTTATTTTTTTTCTGATTTAGAATCCACGGTTACAATATTGGCACATTGATGTGCCTTTCTGTAATCGCCTCGCGTGAAAATTGTTTGTGCACAAACTGTGTCGCGGCGTGTACTACACGAGGCTGTGTATATATATATATATTTCGTGTTGGAGAGTCTACCACAAAGCTAAGCCAAAGTCTGAGCTCTGTGCCCAGTCTTGCTGTGCACAGCGGCGTCAGACCAAAACTCCCCCCCCCCCTTTCCGTCTTCCTTCCATTTCCAAACTTTCCCAGCAAGAAAAAGAAAGGTTGGCAGCCATGACAACCTTTCTTTTTCTTTTTTTCAGTTTTGAGTTGACCAGGTAAAGACAGCTTGCTGCCAAAATATGTCGATGCTGCGTGGACATCGCGGTTGTTGCTGTTGTTTTCCATTTTCTGCAAGTAATTGAAGCGTTCGGCCATTCGCACTAACGTATTCATGGTAAATTGACAATTTCAAAAAACCCAAAAACGATCGAATTACGCATACCCGACGCTTCAATTTTGGCGGCGCATTTTCGTTCCGCACCAGGCGTCGCCTGCCAATTACCACCTGAAGAAAAATAGAGTTATTAAATCAGTGGACCAGGAGTCACGCAACTGTTTTCTTTTTTCAATGTCTAAGCCGCCCTCCGCTTACCTTTCGGTCCGCACCCACATTCATCCTGTTTGACAGCGTGGGTCTCGCGCACTGAATCGGCGTTTATTTCACGTTTTTTTTTAGTTATTTGTACAACCAATTACAGCACAGTGCTGCCCGGTCGATTCTTTTCTTGCATAGGCCATGTCACGCGCGAAAACACGCTATAATATCAAAGCGGCGCCTAACATTGTCGAAACAACATGCCTCCGTACACTGCGCACGTGCTTTCTAACAGTCCACTCCGTGAAGCAGACGAGCTTTCGAGGGAAAGGGTAAGCGGAGCGTTGGCGCAGCGCTCTGGTTCGAGAGTGTTTTTCCCTTTCTGCATCGACCTACTTGGAACGGTGTATAGTGAAACAATTTTTTTTGTAATGTCCTGATATGCCAATTCAACGCCTAGCATGAAAAAAATATTTTTGTGTGTGTGTGTCAGAGGCTTTTTAATGACCCGTGGACGTCCATAGGATATACGCATATGCTGCTTGGGAAATTTATTAAATATCTAAATTCGATACCGTGTCTCGCAGATTTTTTCCCCGAAATTCTATGCATGCGTTTGTCGTCTTCAACTGCATCTTTGTCGTCTTCAACTTCAACCAGGCGCCATTCAGCACGTGGTTTTTGTGACGTATTAGATTAGAACTATTTAGTCTTTTGAAGTACTTTAAATAATTATGAAACATAACAATTTAAAAAAAATACTCCTCACAGAAAGAGTTCTAATAATTTTAACCCAATTACAGAAAAAGGCCACGTAGCAGAGGGCATTACACGCACTATCGGGGCCGCGATTCGGATGTTAGTGTCCTCTCTGTACGTTTACTATATTACTCTATGCCCAGGATCCTGGGTTCAATCCCCACCGCTGCCCGTTTCGATCTGGATGAGCATCGTACCGGCGTGCGGTCGTGTAGCACTACTGCGTAATGCACGTTAAAGACCCCAGGCTATAGTGGTTGTACTGCACTGGCTAAATTTCTCATCTACAGCTGGGAGACTCGACGCCCATCGATGCGGACCAAGTTCTTGGCTGTATATATAAACATACACACACCCCAATTGCTTCAAGGCGACAAAGTTGGGAAGAGCATGGTACACTCATAAGAACATAGCATGGTACACTCGGGGAACAAGAAGCCTTAAAGGCGAGTCGGAAACGCATTGAGCAGCTGGTTTGGTGGAATGACTGACAGGAAGGGGCTCATGATAGTTTAGAAACACGGCAGTAACTCATAAATTTATTTTTACTGAACAGCTCTCCTGCGAAACATAGTAGGAATTTATTGTGGCTGATACGAGAGCATCCTGCATCGGCACGCCTTCAGCACAGACATCGTGCACAGCAACAGGTCCGAGTGTGGAACCATCAGGCTTGCCTGAAAAGTGCTCAAAACGCGACAGTAGAAATACAAATAGAGACGAGTAATCAGCCTCCGGATGGAAATTACGTACAGATTTGTTCAATAAAACTACCGAAAGCTTAGCGGAAAAGCGTTTTGGTAATGTTGTTGGTAATTTTGAAAGAATCGTGGCGGACCATATCTAAAAATTAAACGAAAAATGATTTATTCGGTGTCACATACATGCGTGGAACTAATTGAACGTCACCCATAGCATCCGAGAATAAATAGCTCTGTATCTTATTCAGTCTAAATCCTAATACTCCGCAAGCAACGTTTAGGAACAAAAATTATTTGTCTACATAGTCAATCAGCTTTCGCAGCATTTTATTCTTGAACACATTGAACAGTTTCCCCAGTTAACATTTTCCTGTAATATATGTAACTGAGTTAAATAAAAATAAAGATCATTTCAAGAACGGAAGATAAATAATTCTCCGATAAATCGAAATAGGAACAGAAATCTAAGCACATTAACAGTTTTCCCAAAATAAAATGTATATTCCATGTTTCAACTCTAGTTTTGATAGCGCACGATTTGGCGTTGTGGTATTCGCGCTCACTGTTACATCTGGCTATTGGCTTGCATGCATAGTACTTATTATGATATCGCTTGGGGCTTTTAAAGAACTACTTTTGCCTTCTGTATTTATTACATTTGAATTGATACTTGCTTTTCGTCGAAATGGGTTCTTCTATTTAAATGTTAAGAACTGTATATGCCTTTTGCAATAAAAAGGCAGTAAAACATCGTCGATTTCTAAAGTTTATTTACATGTGGCAGGGACGAAGCCAATTTGTTACAAGAAATAACATAAACACATTCGGGTCAAGGAGCTGTCAACTGTTGTCATCCTTTACATAAAACACAGCCAAACAAGAGCCATATGAACAAGTGCTAAAAATGGTCCAGAAAAAAGGAAAGAAAAAAAAATAAAGAATACTTGCGTAGAGCCAGTCGTCGGGCGAACAGTTTGGCGCCGATTGCTTCCTTTTGAGTTAGCAGAGCCCGCCGACCTGGCACCAACCACGCCTGATCATGAAAAAGCGACAATAGAATGGGTTTAAACTCTCAGTGACCGTGGTACGAAAAATCCGCAGAACTATTTCGTGACGTTTCCCCGCGTGATACACAACATTCTAGAGGTTCGCAGACTTGTCTCCGGCCACTTTTCTGTGGTCAGTGGACCAGCTCTTGAGTTTTGCATGCTTTTATTTATTTATATATTTATTCATTTATTTATTTTACCCTCAGGGCGTGAGCATTACAGAGGGGGAAGTGGTTGCATAAGATGTTGAAAAACACAGACACAGATACACAGGAAATACAATCAGTGTAGATTAGAAAAAAATACGTTCCAAGGCTTTTTTAAAAGGGTCGTGATCTATGATCGAGACTACGGGTGCAGCCAGGTGGTTCCAGTCAAAGGATGTAGACGGTATGAAGGAATGGTGAAACACGTTGGTGCGAGCATATGGGATGCCAACTTTGTGTTGATGGTCAAGTCTAGGTGAAACGTAACGAGGAGGTATAATTAGCTTATTACGCAGCGTCTCATTAGTGAAATAAATTTTATGAAACAAACTCAGACGGGCTACTTTTCTACGAGTTGATAATTCAGGGAGAGAAACATTAGACTTCATACTGCTTACGCTGGCTGTCCGATGGTAATTCGAAAATATAAGTCTAACAGAACGATTTTGGACGGCTTCAATCAAATCAGTTAGTACAGACTTACCAGGGTCCCAAACAGAAGATGCATATTCAAGCTTTGATCGTACAAGGGTTTTATAAAGAATTAGCTTCAAAGACTGGGGTGCTAAAAAGAAATTCCTTTTAAGAAAACCTAGCATGCGATTAGCGTTGTTAATGACGTAGTTAATGTGAGTCCTCCATGATAAATCAGATGTAATATGAACTCCTAAGTACTTATAGGCCGTAACTAATTCAAGGGGATGGTTATTTAGCGTATAATGGGGCTGAAATGAAGTACGACGGGACATACTTTTTTATGACATGGTGCAGCTTGCGAACGCGCACACATCATTATCCTACCGGTGATAGGGACATTTCTACGTTTTGAAGATCGAAGGGTCCTCGATGACATCAATAATCAGGGCAGATCATCTATAACAAAAAAGCAATCTCATTTAATAAGAGCTCACCAACCTTTTACCTGCAGGTGTTGAGCGCACGATGAGAACGGGCTTTGGCGTAACAAAACCGCCTGGAACATGGCGTATTTTGAACTGCAAAAAAAGGTGACGTCACCGATTTCGTGGGAACGTGTCCGGGGACAAGTCCACCGTATGAAGACACCTTTAGATGCCAAAGTTTCTGGACAAACCGTTAACTGATTGCAATGTTATAAGCTATTTGCGGAAATTTTCAGTGGCAAAATGATGGCTGACGTAGCCCACAAATGTATGCATGGCGCTGAATAGCCCAAGCACAGTTTGTGGCATTCAGTCCCATGTATTTTAAATGTATTCAGCACCATGTATGTAAATAGATTGTGCCATCGGCCACCATTTTCCCATTTAATATTTCCGTAAATCACGTACGACATTTCAATCAGAGAACGGTTTGTCCTGAAACTTTGGCATCTGGTCCCGACCGCTAGCGGTACATTTGGGCGAAGGCTGAGCCTTCGGCGATGTGTAGTTTATTTGTGCAATTAAAAAAAAAAATATATATATATATACATTTTTTTCGGGTCGGGGACACTTTGTATATAAGGTGTGTGTGTGTGTGTGGGGGGGGGGGGGGGGGGGGGGGGGCTGCGCGCATGCATCCTTATCGGGTTATCGTTAGAGGTATCGGAACAATTTCCTAAAACTTCCTAGTAACGACACCGTCTCCGGGGCGCGAATGGGCGCAACCCTCCACCCCAGAAAACAGCCTCCGTGGGGCGACGGAGCGGGACTGCACTTGACCCCGTCGGCGCTTCCATTAGGGCTTCATTCCTTGTGAGGCGATCAGCGTGAGTTCCTCTGGCCTCAGGGACTCCGGGCGGCATCCCGTCAGGCGCCAAGTGCAAACTGATGACCTCCGCGAAGAGAGGGAAGGATTTGAATGGCGCGAGACCTATACATACCCCCGCTGCTCGATATCTATTAGACGTCGTCCTCGTTCAAGTGCTCGCGTTGCGATGGAAACGTCTGCTCGTTAGGGATTCGACTCGCGATAAGTTCGGCTTCATCCTAAAAGGTTGTCGATGTTATCCCTCTCTCTCCCTGCCCCTCTTCCGAGCTCAGTCAGAGCGCAGGAATCTAGGGGTTCTTAAAGAGCTTTTCGCTGCGTCCGGCGAAAAGATGTACGAGTTGGAGCAAGCAACGTCTTGATCAATAACAAGCGTGTGCCCTGAGGTCGTCGGGAATGAAGTGTGTGTGTGTGCGTGCGTGCGTACCCGCGCGCGTGTGTTTGTGTGTGTGTGCGTGCATGCGTGCGGGCGTGTGTGTGCGCGAGGGGGGGAGGGGGACTACTGCGTTTTGGGGATTCGCTTCATTCCACTTGTTGGTTGGCACGCCTGGCGTGTCTCCCAAAACGAGAAACTTAATGTTTCTCGTTTTGGGAGAGTCACGCTTGAAGTCACGCTTGAAGAAGGAGGGGTCCCCCTCCGAAACGTCCGATTAAACTGTCCAAGTTTGTTTAAACATCGGCGGCCCTTTTACATATATGCGAACGCCTTCGGCTCCCCAGAACTTGAAGATGTCATATATATATATATATATATATATATATATATATATATATATATATATATATATATATATATATATATATATATATATATATATATATATATATATATATATATGGGTACCAGTCAGGTGGCACTCAACATATTTTTATATAGACCTTTTTCGCAAGGGCGCCGCCATCTTGAATTGTCGTCACTTCCAGTATGGGCGAAAACATTGTTTTGCCGTCACCACGCCAATAGAAGGCATTTAGGATAAAAGCATAACCGTCACACGTTCTCATTTTGCCTCTCCTCTATTTTTTTACTATTTACAGGTTGAAACGTTTCAATAATTTTTCATCGCCCATACCGGATATGCCTATTAGGTGGCATGGGGACGAGAGTACACGGAAAAGGTCTATACAATATTTACAAGAAAACCGAAACAGTAGAAAACATCGCCCGATGTAGCCGCCGGTCCGCTCGGTCGCCGAATCCCGAAGCTCGTGTCTCGTGCTCTCCTCTCGTGCGCCTCGGCTTCTTTTCTTTCGCTCCAGTGGTACAGCTGGCACGGCTGCTACATATATATCACATCATTTTCCTACCGGTGATAGGGACATTTTTATGTTTTGAAGATCGGAGGGTCCTCGGTGATATGAAGATACAGGGCAGATTATCTATAACAAAAGAAGCAATCTCATTTAATAAGAGTTCACCAACATTTTAACTGCAGCTGTAGAGCGCACGATGAGAACGGGCTTTGTCGTAACAAAACCTGCCGTTCTCAGGTGACAATATTGGATATAATCACGTATATGCGGCCTTGTGCACAACACAAGGCGCTGAGCTACTGTGCGGGAACAATGTACAAACTCCCACCACTCGTGTTTACTCGTCAATACAGCGTTTGTATTTCCAACTGCAAAACCGTGAAACAGATACTCGTGTATCACACTCTAAAAAAAGCCCGTGCGTCTACTTCCCCTCACGACACTCGGAGAGCCAATCACCGCAACTTATGGAGGCAGCTCAGCGCGTGACGATGCCGAAACATGTGTTTAAACCAAAAAACGCAATCTGAGCTGTGACATTAACCAATGTAAAACGTCACGCTTGCATTGCTTAATGTCACAGCTCAGATTGCGTTGTTTGCTTTAAACATATGATTCCGCATCGTCATTCGCTGAGCTGCCTCCGTAAGTTACGATGATTGGCTCTCCAAGTGTTGTGCGGGAAAGTAGACGCATGGACTTTTTTTAGGGTGCACGTGTCTGCCACCAAACTCCCCTTTCCGTTCGCGCGTTATGCTCCTTTCAATTTCCTTCTTTCTTTTTAATGAGGGTGAGTAATCTTCTACCGTTCTAGATTTTATTTTATTTTATTTGCAATGTCGTTAAATACAAATTTGATCACCAGTCGACATTCTTTGTTCAGGAAGATACCGCATATGCTTCAAACTCGTCGAGGCTGAGACATGCATAAATTCCACCACTGGGCACGGCCCAATTTGGTGAAACTAGTGTTTTCCGGTCCACGGTCCGCCTGGAGGGCTTTAAATTAAGATGTTATTTGTCCAGACACTCCACTCCCAATACGCTACTATACACTGAAACATCGCGAGTGCAATATCATCTTCGTTACGCGTGCTGTCGCGGATAACAAGCGGAAAGCAAACGAACAACCAAGCCGTTTCCTCTCCAAACTCGTTTTGGAAAGCGCTTCAGAGTTTCGGGATTTGAATTTCGCAGGCATATACTTTCTCGGCGTCACGCGAAAATGCGATTTTCTCTCTCCCCTTCTCTCTTTATCTCTTTCCTTCTTTCTTAGTTTTTCTTTCCAGCGCTCGTAGCTCCTCGTTCATAAAATGGATACCCTGCTTCGAACCTGGCCCATTTTCCCCCTCGCATCTGTCGCAGATACCACGCTGGCTGTCTCAAGCCCGCTGCTATGTTTGGGTATAAATATAAAAACATCCGCTCTCGATGTACGATTACAACGGATGATGTAATCTGCTTCTCTTTGTCTCGTTTGAAGCGTACACACTATTCATTACCCTAATTATTCCGGCCGTTTTAGGCGCAGCTCGCCTGCGGAGTTTCAACCGTAAAATGCAGTTCCAGATGGGCGAGTGGATTATCGACGTCGATTAATTGGCACTATTATCAACAAAGTGGCTCTGCGGTATCGGCGCAGATAGGAAAGGTCTGGTTTCCTTTACGCAAACACGCCTTTTCTCCGCTGTGCTCTCTTTGTTCGCTTGATTAGTTGTGTGGATGGCGCGTTCTCCTTCGTTACTATTTAACGAAACTGCTTTCTGGTGCTGTTGGTTTGGTGCGTACCAAAAGAAAAAGCAGGCAGGGTTTAAAGATGTATGATTCGCCGAGATGCGTTGGCCCTGTATGCGCCCCCGGGGCTCGTTGTTCTGGGCGCAGACGCTTTCGCGCGGAGCACGCAAACTTTTTCCATTGAACAGGCACGTACAGTAATCAGCCACATTCGTGCGTAAACGAGCTCTGCATTATTTACGCGCGGTAATAAATGGGCGTCGAATGCGTGGCCTACTACGGGGATTTTCACATGCGTGTAGACAAAGGTAACGGCTGAGAAACTATATGACGGCGTACGAACTCGTGCTCATATCTGTTCACAATTTCTGAAATACCAAAACGGATCCGCAAACTTAATGAAATCATAGAAGACATAACGGCAAAGATTAAAAGAAGTATACTAATACAAAACGCAGCAGTGCAGTGAAAGATACGGGCGGCCGTGTGCTCGCGCATCTTGAGCGACGGCCGATTAAGATATGCACACGCACTCTTTCCCTCCTCAGAAATGTCTCAGAGATAGGGTGACCAGACGTCCCGTTTTGGCCGGGGCAGTCCCGTTTTAGATGTTCATATTCGCCGTCCCGTCTTTTTGGTCTAACGAAGCCTCATGTCCTGTTTTCGTGGAAACACGGGTTGTAGTTGCAAAAATCACTACTAAGCGAATGTAAGAGAACAGAATGATTGTTTACTTGTTACAGACGTAATGTTATAAAAATAGACATGCTATGAAACATATCGTAGTTGCATCTGCTAATACGTTTTGTTCACATGAACGTGTGTGCGATGCATTATTTTATATTAGTGAATATGACGTGCTTCGGTTGGCAACATTTCTTCCTCGCTTTTAAAAAATGGGAGAAGAAAAGCACTTGTGTTCACAAGGAAGAAACTGGGAAAAATGTGCTTGTTTCCGTTTATGTGAAGCGGAGCTTTTTTTTTTTTCTGCCCCCTTTTGTGTTTGGTTTCTTACTCCGAGGATTATGGTCACCCCACTCAGAGAGTTGTGCTGATGATGGAACGAACTGAGTGGGGCTCACTATACTTCGTTTCACTGTAAGTGAGAGCGCAGTCAAAGGGTATTGCAGACATCGAAACAGGGGGGTTGCCACCGGATAGTTGTCAAGACGTCGTCGTACCGGACAGCGAATTAACAATACAAATTGAAAAGATAAAACATCAAAATAAAAATAAATACAGATGCCTAGGGTCAAGACCGAGTAACGTTGCGTGCAGCAGGACAGCATGGTGCGGCAGACACAGATCTGCATCGTATTTCAATGAACCAAATAATATTAACGGTTCTCATCTATGAGTGGATAAAATGAGGAAAAAGGGAAGCAGCGGGCACAGAAGCGCGTGTGGAAGGCTCACTGTTTCGTACACACACACGAAAAAAAAAAGAAAAAGAAGTCCATGGTTCAATTTTAACTGCAAGTAAAGTGCCACTTGGTCAGGGTTAGTATTGATGTTCCCTGTTTATTGTTAGTTCCTAGACAACGTTCTAATGGCTGCAAGTGTTCCTAGATTTGCATTTATTCCTTTATCAATTGTGTTGAATCAGTATATGAGATACGATTCGCGCTGCTCCCGTTCGCGGTTTGACTTAAATCCAGTTTCAAGGATCGTTACCGATAGTTTGTCGATCGAATGATGTGGGAGGCTAAGGTGTTTTGAAAGAGGTAGGCTTGGGAGCGATTTTGAATGTGATTTGTGATTATTAAAGCGTTTCCTGAATGATGTCTTCGTTTGCCCTATATATTGCATTTTGCAGACACTGCACTCAAGTAAATAAACCACATTTGAAGAGTCACACGTCAGGTTCCCTCGAATTTTTAAGGAGTATTGCGACTGTGTGCTGCTAGCGCATGCTAGAATGTTTCATTTGTTTGCAGACCAGACATCCCGGTTTCGTATACGGCATGCATTCGTCATTTGACCATGACGAATTCAGTCGAGAGTTTACAAGTGTGTCTCTTAGGTTACGTGATCGTCTGTAGACCACACCATGGGGCGGACGGAAACGCACATTTAAGACGTCCGCTTTGTTCTAGAATATTAAAGTGCCGTCTAGGGTACTCTTTACATTGGGAAAGTTCGTGCTGTAAGTTAGACGTAGATTCGTGCGTTGTAGGTCGAGTTTGGAGGGGGGGGGGGGGGGGGCTCGCAATAGAGTCCTCACGGTGCAATTGTTCAGCTTTCTGAATTGCGTCGTCAATTACACGTAACGGATATTTTTGTTTTCTTAGCATAGTCTTTAGGTTCTGGGCGCTCGCATCAAAATCTTCCTCTTTAGAGCAAATTCGTTTGAAACGGTGGGCTTGGCTGTAGGGGACGCTGTTTTTACAATGGCGTGGGTGGTCACTCTGGTGATGAAGATAATGTAATTGTCGATCTGTCGGTTTACGGTAGAGTTTTGTGGAGAGTTTACCATTTTAAATTTTTACAGTTACATCCAAGAAGTTGATATCCGTTTGAGAGTAGGCGTAAGTGAAGTGAATGTTCAGGTGTACAGAAGTATAACAGTCTACGAAATCCAGCAGTCCCTCCTCGCTGTGTGTCCAAATAAGAAAGCTATCGTCTATGTATATCTTGTAGAAAGTTGGCGTTAAGGCGAATTCAGAAAAAAATTTTGACTCTAGCTTTCCCATAAATAAGTTGGCATAATTGGGGGCCATCTTAGTGTCCATAGTGGTTCTGCTGACTTGCCTGAAGTATACGTTATTAAATTCAAATGTATTAAGCTCTAAGACAAGCCTCGTTAAACTAGCAATGACGTGACAATTCGGGGTATCTGGTTTCTTATGAACTTCGTTCATGCCAATTAGAGCAACTATTCCGTCGTCGTGGGGAATGTTTGCGTATAGAGAAGAAACATCGAGAGTGACAGGTATGCTCCCTTTGGTACGCACAGATCTGAGATTTCTCCTAGAAACTGGGTGGTGTCTTTAACATACAAATCGAGAGTTGTAGGAATATTGCTTATTAATTTGTCTATATAGCCTGAGATGGGTTCGGTTATTATACCTATGCCTGATATAATTGGGCGCCCTGGGTTACCAGTTTTATGAATTTTAGGAAGCATGTAGAAACGACCTGCTCTTGGATTTACTGGTTTCCTTACATTATGTTCGTTAAGGGTTATGTTCCCTGTGTCCAAGAGATCTTTCAGTTTTGACGTGACAATGCGTGTGTAGTGAATTGTTGGATCACCCTCAAGACGCTCATAAAATTTTGGATAATTAAGTTACCGGTACCCTTCTCCAGTGTAGTCGACAGTGTTAAAGACCACAATTGCCCCCCCCCCCAATCAGCTGGTTTCATTGCTGCATCGGTCCTAGTTCCCAGAGTTTTCAGGCAAGCCCTTTCCGATTTTGTTAAGTTGTCCCGTTTTCCTTTCCGCTTATGGTATTCCCGTATTATGTCTCTTTGTACAGCGGCTATGTAAAGATTGAGGCAGCCATCGTGATGAGTGTTCGGCGTCCAATTGCTCGTTGGGCGTTGTTGCGTGTTCTGAGAGTTTGAAGGCTTGTCTAAGAAATATTCCCGCGACCTTAAATTTCTTGCAAAATTATCAAGGTCTCGGAGTAACTGGAATTCGTTGCTGGGCAAAAGTTTAGCCCTGGTGAGAGCAATGTTTCTTCGTCAGATGATAAGGTAATTTCAGATAAGTTAACAATTACGGTGTCAGAGGGTTCGGTGATGTTTTGTTCAACAGCTCTTCGCTGCCTGGCCGGTTGAATATTGCTACTATACTTATAGGTCGTGAGCGCAGGTATTGAGGGGTTAGAAACCTTGTCTCGTTCGAGCTTACGTAGTTTGGTGCTTATGATACTCCGGTACTTCATTTCCTCAAACACCTTTAAGATGGTTATTTCCTCTGTCGACAGGGTGTCATTTGAGCGGAGAAGGGCGGTGGTAGCGGTAGTTAATTGATTTATCTTTTTTTTCGCTATGATTGAAGGACATTTTTACTATACTTCGTTTCAGCTTGGGTCCAGACGCAGCCGATGCTACAAGCGCGAGCTCCGGGCTTCCAGCGTCCCTGCCAAGCACGCGCGCTCGTGCAGTACAGGCACTGTTCAGGGCCACACGCTCGTGCTTGTAGCATCGGCTGCGTCTGGACCCAAGCTGAAACGAAGTATAGTTTAAGAAAGGCCTCCAGGAGTACGTTTTGCCAGGCCGAATGGTCGCGTTGATCAAGGTAACTTCGTTCTCTTTCATCGGTATATAATCGTCATGTGAAGATAAAGAAGTAGAAAAATACTTACGACGTGAAAATACCTACTAAATAAATATAGCGCTTAATGGTTTGATATTATAGAACTAAAAAACATAACACCCTATTAAATTGTTTAAAAAATTAATAATTATTATTCTAGATAAAACCCGTTTTGGGACATCTGGTTTGCGTGAAGCCCACAATACCTGGTGTCGTAATTTGTTGATCATTTGTAAAAATATGCGCTCCTGTCGCATTAAACAATCAAGCGAGGGGAGCAAAAAAAAAGAAAATAACAGTGCGGCACCGATTAGAAAATCTATATTAAATATAAAAAAGAACGGTAATGTTCCTTTTGAAATGTTAAGGCCCTTCGGTTCTAGTGTATTAAATTTATAAATTAACTGTGATTCCCTATTCTTCGGGTCTCTGGTGGTTCTAAAGCCACCTTGAAGTATAATAAAACTAAAATGAGAAACTCTATTATTTTTCTTACAGCAAAAGTGACGAGATACTGGTCCGGGAACAAGTTTACGAATGTGACTTTTATGTAGATTCATACGTTTTCGTACACTTGTTCCAGTTTCTCCTATATATTGAATTAGGCTTTTTTTTTACATTGAACCAAATAAACGACATTTTCTGAATTACAAATAAACATGTTGTTTATTTTCAAATTAAAGTTGTTTGTTGTACTACGAATGGAGTCAGCAAGCAATAAATCTAAACATAAATTATAGTGATTATTATTACATCTTACACAACCGAGGGGGACCGTGCTACGTCCAGTAGAGTCTCTAGATTGTCTAAACATATTCATAAATTACGTGGTCGTTTAAGAGCGATATCATAGGGCTGTGGAACTCTAGTTTTCAAAGTTTTGTCCTTATGTAAAATATTCATATGGCGTCCAAGGATGTTATTAAAGTTCGGTAACCCTTATTGATATGGCAAATAAGTCGTAATTTATCATTATCTCTCTTTGGACTCTGTATTAAACTATCAACCGAAAGAATAGCACGGCTTTTCAATAATTAGTTATTTACTAACTGTATGGGATATCCACGATCAATAAAAACCTCCCCTAGGGTTCTGGCTTTTTTCTCAGAAGTCCTCTTCCTCTGAAGATAAATGCCTTAAGCTTAGCATTTGGCTGTACGGTATGCCTTTCTTTTTTGTTTTGTATAGGATGACAACTTTTATAATGTAAGAGCTGACGCCTATCTGTAGGCTTTCTATATAAAGTTGTTTTAAACTTATTTTCTAGAATCCTCCGTTTAACATCCAGAAAGTCTATTTCTCTGTCAGAGTACTTATATGTAAATTTAATATGTGGGTTGAAACGGTTTGCGAAATTAATATATTCGAGACGTTTTTACGCTCAATTTTCCCAAACTATAAATATATCGTCAAGAAAACGTTTATAAAAAAGTGATTTGTGTGGAAATGAGTTTCGGAGACGTTTCTCTAAAATCGCCATGTAAATGTTTGCATAAGATGGCGAAAAACGTGATCCCATCGTTGCGCCATGAATCTGTAAGTATATAGTGGTTATTCATAAATGTGAAATGATCGCGTTCCAATGTTAAATGCATGAAAATATTTAAAACATTCTTACTTACAGCTAGTTCAGTGTCATCAACGCTATCTAGAACAGTTTATATTCCTTCGTCATATAGTATATTTGTGTATAATGAGACTACGTCCATTGTTCATAGTAATACTTTGAAAAAAAATATTTGCGCACGATTAATTAAATTTAGAAAATGGGAAGAATCCTTCTTGCATGACACGGCGTTAGCTGAGGTACTTTTGATTTGTTCATCAATAAACTCTGAAATGTGTTTTATGTCTGTACCTATTCCAGAAATAATGGGTCTGCCTGGGTGATTTGGCTTGCGTAGTTTCATTACCATATAAAAATGTCCGGTTCTAGGATTTTTTTGTAAAAGATATTTAAAAATGTCCTTGTATACTTGTTTATTTTCTAGTTGACGTTTTAATTATTTCTTAATTGTCTCTTCGAAATCACGCGTGGGATCACTATCTAGCTTCTTATAATATTTAATATCATTAAGTTGTCTATCTGCTTCCCTAATGTAATCAGCTGTATTAACTATACATAGCCTATACATAGCAATACGTGAGCCTAAATATTGGAAAATGTAACCTCGTTAATTTTGCTAGAAACGTCTCTAAATTTTTTCCAAGTTATACTATCAAAAACCTGACAATCGGTAATGTCTCTGGATGTAAATATCTTGGCGTTTATTTTCACCAATCACTTAAATGGAATAAACATATTGACTACACAATTAATAAGGCCAGTAAAATGTTGTTTTTTATCCGTAGAAATTTCAAACACGCGTCCCGAGACGTAAAAGAAACTCTTTACTTCTTGCACGTAAGGTCAATGCTTGATTATGCGTGCGTTATATGGGATCCCTACCAGCAGTATCTGATCGATAGATTAGAGAAACTTCAAAATCAAGCAGCGCGATTTGTTAGTAACAACTACGATCCATACGCTAGTATGACAGAGGTTAAAACCATGCTGGGATGGGAGCCCTTGAGCATTCGAAGGCAAAAATTGAGATTGAAGTTTTTCCATCGCATTTA
The DNA here is from genome assembly GCA_037355805.1 of Ixodes ricinus. Classification (NCBI taxonomy): domain Eukaryota; kingdom Metazoa; phylum Arthropoda; class Arachnida; order Ixodida; family Ixodidae; genus Ixodes; species Ixodes ricinus. The sequence continues at coordinate 58,898 of JAZHYW010052176.1, forward strand.
TTATAATAATACTGGTATTAATAAGAATGAGTATCTTTTGGGGCCAACGTATGTTTCAGCTAGGTGTGATAACTCTAGAAAAGTTTTTGAATATTCCTATAAAACAAACAGCTTCTGTCATTATTATTTTTTTGTAAAGACAATTAGAGAGTGGAACTTGCTGCCTGATGATGTGGTGAGCACCTTAGACAACAGTGGATTTTTTTTGGCTGTATATCTAATCTGTGCGGACAAGTGATCACTTTGTGTTTTTTATGTATGTGTGTTATTTCCTGCCCCTCCTACAATAATGCCCTTGAGGCGATGTAGGTACTCTGTAAATAAATTAAATAAATAATATGACACCTCCTTCATCTGCTTGAGCAATTATAATGTCTCTGTTATCTGTCACTTGTTTTAGGCATTGTCTGTCTCGCGGTAGCCCGTGGGCACCGACGCCGAGATGTGTATCAGCAAGTCGAGGACAGTGTCGCGGCGCAGCACATTGTGAACCGTGTCCGTGACCATCATAACTCCGGTCTCGTGCTGTCCAGTGGCCGTCACAAGGCCCTGCCTAAGTTCGAGTCCTTGCTGGGGAATGGCAAACACAGCCCGCTCTTCGAAACAGTGCCGGTCGATTTGCACGAAGTCTAGGCGCTTTGCGGCGCATCTGCGTGTTGAAGAGTCGCAGTAGGCCCGGATTGTTGGGCGCCAGCTCCTGGACCCTTTTAACGCGAATGCATACCTGTTCTCCGTCTCTACGCCTCCGTGACCACAGCTCGGTCACCTCCTGCTCTAAACGGCTTGGCGTCTTCAGGTCAGACATCTCATCGAACACGTAGCAACGGCCGAACCGTTCGCGGTGGTCGCTTACTAGGACACGACGCATTCTGCTTGACTCGACGCTCGGGACAAAGTCAACGTGATACTGGTGCACGGAGCGCTGAGGCAACTACAGCAGTCTGAAGAAGTAGTTGGCCACCAGCCTGATCGGACGGCCCGTGGTGCCGGTCTTGTCGGTTGCGTGTATCGGTCGGGTCGCCAGCATCGGCACCTCGTTGCGAGACTTCCGGTGAGCACCTCGGCCGCACCCGGTGCCGTCGGTCTCGAGGCTTGTGTCGCCCGACTCGAATGCTCCCGAAAGCTCCAAGGACAGCTGCCGCAGTTGCAGGGCGCGGCGGCTCGTGCTCGCCCAGGAAGCCAGCCAGTGCGTTCCGACGACTTCGAGATCGTCCCCTTGCACGACCCCCTCCACAATCTTCTGGCTCCATCGGACGCAATTTGGAACGCTCGACCAACTTACTTGGGAGGACCTGTTCGATGGAAGGGGCCACGTCTAGCGCGCACCACAGCAGAAACGCCCCAAGGAAAATTAACAAGACGAATGCAGGTCAGGCAAAGAGGGACATAATGAAAAGGAACACGAGATAATGAAACCAATCAAGAAGGCCAGTGATCAAAACCAAAAGGAAGCAGTCTCATCTTTGCTTTCATTCGAGGAGGACCGAAATTAGGACTCGACTTACTTCTCCGATGAACTCGAGCTCGAAGCACTGTCCAACGAAATCGACGACGACGACTTCTTGAGTGACGAGGGTCCGAACGAAAACATCCTGGGCGAAGAAAGTGCACCTTCGGAGGAGGGGACGAAAAGACGGCAACCGGCGACGCCCCTTTAGTCCCGTTCTCGCTCGAATCCGACGAAGGCGGCGACCGACCGAAGGCGGGTGTGGATAAGGCTACACAGTTCTTCAGCTTCAGTTGGCCAAAGAAGCAAAAGGTGTCTCTCAGCTTCGGGCAACAGTCCTCTGACTCCAAAGAACTCTTATCGTGGCTAGTGGGACACCAACGAAAGGCGAAGTTCACAGATCCAAAGTTCCAAGTAGCGCACCCAATGACGATGAAACTCCTCCCCTACTGTGGAAACTTGATCGGATCGCAGCGCTTTTTCCCGGGAGAGATCAAGTTCTACGTGCGTGCAGACTTGTTCTTCCAGATGGGCGAGAGATCAACAGGCCTGTCCAGCGGCTCTTCCTTCTTGAGGCAGCAGCGACACCAGCGCCGGCCCGGCAGGATGTTGAGAAATAAAGGACGAGGAAGAGCGCGCGGACGATTGGGGAGCACGCGGGGCTTGGGCGTTCGCAATGTCAGTGTTCCATAAACGACCACCCGAACTGGACACGTCTCGGGTCCCTTCCTCCACGAAAGTTACCACTCGTGGAGCAGGTACAAGGCTGGGGCTCTCATAAGAGACGGAAGAATCGCGCGGGCGCCTTACCGTAACCACTAGCCTTGTACCTGCTCCACGGGTGGTAACTTTAGTGCACTACTACGCTTCTCACTCTGGTAACGAGTGGTAACTTTAGCGCACTACTACGCTCGAAGTCTTTCCGAAAATGACTGATTTAGTGGTTTTCGATGACGCTCAGCAAGTTTCTAGATGGAACGTAATGTCTATTTTCAATATTTAAAAAGTCAATGAACAAATTTTACTTAATTAACCAACTGATCATTACGATAAGCCCCCTATTATATGTCCCTCCCGGCCGTATAACTCACCTGCACAAACCGCGTAAGTGGAGCTTTCACAACTTTTTTACAACAAACCTGTAAAGCTTAAAAGGAAACACCCTGTATATACATATACATACATATGTGGAGGGATTCAGACAACTTAATTCAGCTTCGGCCTATTCTCTTACGAAGTTAGGCTGTCTAGAGCACGCCATATCGAAACTCGGGGGAAAGACGCCGAAAGCTGCGCGCCCGAGGAGACAGCATTTTTCTACAACGACGCGGCCCTGAGATAAGATGGCTCACGTCCGCTCCCCGCGCTCGCTGCGAAGGCTGACGTCGCTTCCGGGTCAGACTTCCGCCGCTCTTTTGGATATGCACTAGTTCCGGTACCTCAGTCTTTTTGCGGCTTAAATTGGCAAAAAAAAAGAAAAGCGTGGAGAAGAAATAAGTTGTTTCAATGCTAGCAACGCGGCTAGGGCATATTTTGACGCCACCCCTAATTGCACACCTCTAATTGCAATGTGCCAGCTAATGTGAATATTTCAAAAATATATTTAGTCTATTTCAGGTGATCAGTTTTCTCATTATCAATTTGCACTTGTTTCCTGACGTCCGATAGGTATACAGTAGACAACATTATCCCGAATCATTTTTTTCATTTCGAGCGCCCCCCCCCCCTTTTTTTTTAGCCATTATTCTCAGTCGTCGGTGAAACGCATCCTGTATATGTCGGCAATGGCCATTTCAATTTTTAATTTCAAGCTTGTACTTTTGTACGCCACAGGACTCGAGGTTATAGTCACTGGTACATTTTAAGAAACGCGGAGGCGTGACTTTCACATGTATTGCTTTTGCTTGTGACGTGTTGTCGTCGAATGCTGGAAATTAGAGGACGCCGCGGGCCCACCATATCAGTGTGCCAAGCACTAAAAAACACAAAACAAAAAAATAAAAAGGGGAGACCAACTGTTTAAACACAAACAAAAGACCTAGAGCCAGGGCTTGAGTTTATTAAATTCTCGGTGGTTGTATATCCTCAGTCTTCGCGAAGATATGGGGTTCATGCAGGGGTGGCGGCCGCCAAACCGCGTTGCTTTGCTACGATAAAGTCGGCTAATCTAATTGAACGTGGTGCTCGTCAGCCCCAATCAGAGCAAACTGGTTTACCTACGCAGCCGCGTTCACCCGCCCAGCCATCGTCAAAATGCCGCCCTTTGTGCGCCGAGCTTTCAAGTTTCGAGCAACCGGGTAAGGGGGGCGCGATGGCTCAAATGAGATCCGCGCGAAGCAAAATAGAGAGAAACAAACAATCACTGCCTCTGGAATAGCCCCGTGAATTGGAGTTGGCGATTTCCCCGCTCGAGTAGTAATAACGCCCATTACATAAGACGAAAACTACGTGCGCACAGCGCGCGCGCGAGAGCGCGGTGCTTTCTTTGCGCTAATTTTATTTTCTATCTTCACCATCTTTTCCTTTTCGGAAACGTGCTTTTCTTGAAATTCCGTATTCGGTCCCGCTCATTGGTATACTGCGTGCGCTTTGAAAGTATATTGCGTAAGCATTTTCGAAATGGGCAAATTCGATGAAGTCGATATAAAGTCGTTGCAAATTAAATTAGGAAGAAAAGCCGATACGACAAGAGCCGCTTTTTTTTTCTTTCTTTCTTTACGTTTACATTTCGCTTCCTCCGCCCGAAATTAGTTTTTGTATCGCTTCATGGCAAGGAAAACTGTTACGTTTGAGAAGGGGGAAAAATGAAGCAGGCACGAAAGTACATTAGTCACGTCGCCGTACAAGTTCCCATGGAGACATCAATCATCCTCCCGAATCACATAAAACGAATAAATAGACCGGTGTACTAGATATCGGTTCCATCAAATTCGTACAACACAATGCTTCTCAGTCTGTCTGCGGTTTCTGAGCTCATGCACTCACCATGCAATGAAACTTGTCCCAACTACGTACGAATTTCCAGTTGTTTGAAGTAAGTGATGTTTGCGAGAGAAAAAAAAAAGGGGGGCATCAATATAACAATACACCGATTTTAAAGGATATGTATCCGAGTGATATACGTCTTACCAAAAAAACGCCGCCTGACTTCCCCCCCCCCCTGCTTAAGAGCATTACAGACGTCGCTGCAAATATTTGCGGTATAAAGATGCATCGATCGTTGAGTGGTTTCAACGCGCTTTCCTCCATTTCTACTCAGCTTATTATAGCCCAAAAACCGCAAGATGAACGCATCGCTAGGCCAAGAGACTCCACCGGCCGCAGCGCACATATCTCTAAAAACACGCGGCGCTCGCTGCTGCGCCAAAGGATAGCACCCCAGCCCTTGCTATAGACTGCTATGTGTGCTCCCGCGTTGCTTTGTCTCTGTCGGGTAGTTTTTGTAGTAAAGTAGTCCGCGGGTCAGAGCTGAAAGCGTCGATGGTAGGCCCATATATATATACCCCAGCGCAAGTGCCTTCCCCGAAAGTCGGCGCCCGTATAGACGCCTCACGCACTCTTGTTGCACGCACGTAGGCACGTCTACGTTCTGAAAGGCCCCGTCGGCATTTACCTGCTCGTAGTTCTCGGGGACCTCGGCCCTGGCTGCCCCGTGCATTAGCGACGTCCATCTGTCGACGTCTTTTCGCGGCCTCTTTTTCTCCTCCCTGCCGGGAGTGAAATGTATTTCTGTCTCATCAAGGAGCCGCAGTTTATAAATATTGCATACGTCGGTTTTGCTGCTAGTCGGGCTATATTTCTCGAAGGTTCCCTTTGTCGCCCCTCCCTCCCTGGCTGCACTTTCCTTTGTGCGCAGTGTCGCCTTCTTTTCTTTTTCTTTTTTTTTCCTGCCGCGCTTCCCTTTTTTACTTGGCCTTCCTGTACCTGTCCCTTCCCGCGAGTGCGTGTGCGTTCGTGCGCGTCGGCCGGGAGGGAGGCTTCCATATGAATAAAACTCTCCGCTGCGCTTGTTGCCCTCGCGGAGCCTGAAAAATGAAAGAGCACCTCGCTTCTCTGGTCGCCCTACGGAAATAGGATCCAGGAACTGATCTATGGTGGCACTATCTGCGATGCTCGGCGCGCTCGGCTCCGCTCTTTATGCGAGCGGCCCCCACGCGATAGTGCAGACCGCGGCTCGGCCGATGCAGCGCGGCGCCGGGGCGGCGGGAACGCGGCAGCGTCGACCGCATCTACCTGCGAGCTGGACGCCGCCTCGCCCGTATCGCCGCCGGAAGAAGCGCCTCGGAGCCTTGTCCATCAGTTTCCGAACCGAGGAAATCGGGTCTGCCGACACGAGGAACGACCGCTCTTTTCAGACGTTTTGGGGCGGGCACCGCCGGCGGGCGTTATCACTCGGGCCGGCCCAAACGTCCAGATAGTTTGCGGGGAACGTTCGTTTCTTCTATCAGCCGCAGTCAGCTGCTCGTGACGGCTGGTCGCGCGTGCCATCAATGTTCGCTTGCACGTAGGGAAGAGGGCCCTAGCGGGGTCGCATAAAAGAACCTGGTACTTTATTTCCTTACGCTTTACGGGCCTCTGAAGTCGGGGAAAAGGGAACTGTCTTCCGGATACGAGCGTCGTTTTATTGCCAAATAAAATACGAAGGCCAGAAAATACAAATAAAGGATATCCCGCTAAGTAATCCCTTCTTTCCGAAGCTTCTATTTTGAGAGAAGCATCGTCTTCGCGGCTCAGTGTGAAGTTGAAGATGCAAAGATGAGCAGAGGCACCTCAGGCTACCTAACTCAGCAGACTGAACGGTTACGCATCTTTCCGGAACATTCCAGATCTCGTGGTTATCCCAGATTGCACTGCACGGAGAGGGGAATTGTGGGGCTGTTTCGATTAGAGCTCAGGGCGATTCAGACTCTTCGTATATCCTGGAAGCGACACGATCCATTCTTTCTTATCATTGGAGTTCAGAACACACAGAAAATGAAACGGACACTAAACGAGCTTATCGCATGCTTTGTTTTGTCTACCTTCTGCTTTCTTCGTGTTTCGAAATCACAAAGTGGCCCAGCATCAACTTCGTCTTTTATTCCTAGGTTATGGTTCACGTTTGGTACATTGGATCGTCATATTGCGCCAAGCAGACGGTGGGAGTGCCACATATTTATTGTTGCTTAAAGCTGCAGGAGACGGTTGCTTATAGAATGTGCTCTTAACTGAAAAAAGGTCGCAGAAGTTTGCCAACGAAACGCAACCCTCTTGCCATCTGACATTGCTCCGAAAGAGGGAAACGGATATGAGCTCTGATGACAATGTAACGTTTCGCAGTCATTCATTATGTGCATACGTCGGAGAGAAGTACCACTTTTACTTAAATTTTCTCTGTGCTGAGAAGGCTGAAAGTGGAGTCTTGTATAGATTTCCGATGCTTCTCGAGCCCATTTACAGGGAGTACACCTTGCAGAGCAGTCGGTTAATCCCATCGTAGTGTTCGCTCCGGTCGCGCATATAACGACTGCCTCTATACTGGAAGAAGAGCTGACCAAGAAACAAAAGGCTCCAAGTTTGGAGGCACGTCACGGTGAATGCGCTAAACAGCGACTTTCATTCATAGTCGTGTTCAGGAAGAGTCTGCTGTGTCGCTGGTGCGGGCGATGTTGCCGTCTCTCTATTGTTGATGGTGGGTACGATGTCGCTGGCGTCGCTTGGGCATTTTCCCTTTTGTCCACCTCAAAATCCGTCTGCCAGAGGGAAAACAAGAAAACACAAGTTCCTTTCAATTCTTGCTCTTTTTTTCTTCATTTCGGTTTACCGTGTTTAGTGGTATAGCTGAAGCAAACAGCAAAAAGAACACGTCGCATATTCCGCCGGTTTCATTCCATGTAAGCCGTTCTTGCTCCTATGTGCTCTGCTTGGAAATGCGCCCCAGGCATGCAAGCCTGCTGCCAGTCTGCCTCCTTCGCGCTCGTGCTCGGGCCGGTATATCTGTTGCCTATCCTTTTCTTCAGAGCAGGTCTATCGTGACACTTTAGTGTCCGTCTTTTTTTTTATAGTATATCTGCTTGTTTGGTCGTTCTTGCCGCTGCTCTTTTGCTTTTGCAGTTTCCGTCCCTTGGTGACTGCTAGCTTTTCAGCGCGTCAGATTCGCTTGTCCACAACCACCCACCGCACTGTTATAGCCCTGTCATTCCCATGTCAGACAGTTTATCTCCAACAGCTTCCAGACCGGAGGACGTTTACTCAAGACGTCATTTCCATGCGACTTTATGAAGGAATCAAATAGCATTTGCCTTCTACGCGATCTTCACGTCAAGACGGTCGTGTCAAAACGAAACAAGACTCTATATTATTTTATGTTTACCCTTTCTGATTGCCAAATAAAATTTAGACGAACTCAGTTCATAATTTTACGTTGAAGGCAGAACAATCAAAGGGAGTTTATATTCTTTTAGGAGCGTTTTGAATCGTCTATAGATGCGACTGATTTCCAGCATTCGCTCAGATCAACGTCTCGACATGAAGACGATTGCAGTTGGTGTAGGGCTTTGGGTTCTTGCGCTTACTTTATTTCTTGGATGCTGGCAAGAACTGTCTTAGAAGGCTGTCGTCTTGAACAAGCTTTTTGTCGCGATGCTATTCTTTCTCTGCTGTAAGCACGACTTGTCATTTACGGTTACAGTTGCCGTTGTCGTTGCGTGCATACAACTATTAACAGAATGAGGAATGATGAGTTCCTGTAGCGCTGCTTTGGCACTTTCCAGATGGTGCAGGTCGAGTGTTTTTCGTTGTTCTTTTCGGCTTTGAAACTTGCAAGGACCGCGCCCCAACAGCGTTAATATCTGCTACACAAACTGAGATCCCTTATCCTTAAATAAAACAAATATCGTTGGATTGCTAACTACCTTTCTGGGAGAAAGCGGTGTGTTGTCATGCATGGTGCAAGCTCAAATTTTGTTGACGTGACTTCTGGAGTGTCGCAGGGGCCGGTGCTGGAACCTCTTTTATTTATTTTATTTATTATTGCGGACGATTGTGTTTTGTACAGCCGGTCAGACAGTGTTGGTGATTCAGCTTTTCTACAGTCGGACCTAGATAAAATATCGGACGGGCGCAGCATTTGAGAGCTGGGCTTGAATGTGGAAAAGCGCGTGCAGGTCACTTTTGGGAAGAAATGAAACCCTGTCTAATCATGCTATTTTATTAATGATCAGAAATTAAGTAATAACGCTGATGTTAAATATTTGGGCATTACTTTGTCAAGCATCCTTTCTTTTAATGTTCATGTCAGTCAAACTGCAAAGAAAGCCAGCCGAATTTTAAATTTTCTCAGTCGAAATTTACGCGGCGATATCACAGAAGCAAAAGGAGACTGCCTCTTGCTGTTTGGTAAGATGCATACTCTGGGATATGCATGTATTTTGTGGGATCCACGTCAGAAGTACCTTGAGATAAGTTGGAAAACTTTAAAACCGGGCCGCGAGATTTGTAAGAGGAAAACATATATAATAGAAGCAGTAGCGTTACGGAGACTAAACGTTGACTTGGTTGGGAGCCTTTTGTTTTTAAGACGCTAAAATTTTCGATTGAAGTTATTTTTCGCAATTTTTAATGATCTGACAGGAATTGAGAAAAGCAACTACATGGAATTACCTAGTTATGTTTCAAATTGTGTAGATCATTCAGGAAAGATAAGGAAATCTTTTGTCAAACAGATTATCAGAATTGTTCTTTTTTTTTTTTCAGGCACAAACACTGAATGGAATTTGTTACCCGAATCTGTTTTTCTTCATGACTATGTGGGATCACTATTCTCAGGAAGTGGTCTTGATTTTTAATGCTATTTATGCCCGACGCTTATGTATTTTCTTTATTGACAGCCCCTGCTGTATATTGCAGTGTTATTTTGTTTTCACTCCTGAGCGTATATATATATACTGTATATATATATATATATATATATATATATATATATATATATATATATATATATATATATATATATATATATATATATATATATATGGGTGGTTTCATCTCAAATCGTGCAAGCAAAAAGGGTCGAATTTTTAATTTCGCTGAAAAAAATATATGTTATGGCGTCGTCTCTAAAAACACAGTAGCCACAAACCGCAAGTTCGTGGGATATTTGGTTCTCGACTAACAAATTTTAAAATATGCCGCGGCGGAAAGCAGTGTTTTTCACATACGTCGTGGGTCGGATGTTTCTATATATATACCTCTTTTTGTTCACAATATTACTACGGCTGCACTTGTCAATCTTCACTCATTCCCTATTATATATATACGAGTGCAGCCTGTCCCTATGGGGAGGAGTGGTTCCCTAGATACATCTTGGGAGACGGGCCCCTTCCGACATTTGCAAAGCTGAGATGACGTGCCACGTCACTGCCGCAATGTCGGAACTACCGCGGGCCTTAAATCAACAACGGTTGTCGTCTACCCCGGTTAAACGAATTCAGGAAACCAATAGTAACACGAGAGCTGGTCCAGGAAATTGAGTCCGCCGAAACCAGTGGCCGGGATGGCCTAATTGGTTGCTATGGCGCCGCCGGACCAGGTGAAGGTTGCGGGTTCACTCCCGCTCCTGGCCCAATTTTTCGCCAGCTCTCTTTCCCTTTTCCCTTCCCCTAACTTTATTGCAAAAAATTCAATAATCACCTTCTCTCCCCTTTTGTTCACAATATTACTACGGCTGCACTTGTCAATCTTCACTCCATTCCCCATTATATATAACGGTGCAGCCTGTAACCCTATAGGGAGGGGAGTGGTTCCCTAGATATCTTCGGAGACGGGCCCCTTCCGACATTTGCAAAGCTGAGATGACGTGCCACGTCACTGCCGCAATTCGGAACTAGCGCGGCCTTGAATCAGCAACGGTTGTCGTCTACCCAGTTAAACGAATTCGGAAACTAATAGTACACGAGAGCTGGTCAGAAATTGAGTCCGCCGAAACCAGCAGGCCGGGATGGCCCAATTGGTCAAGGCGTCGCCCCCGGACAGGCGAAGGTTGCGGGTTCAATTCCCGCCTCCTGGCCCAATTTTAGGGGCGAGAAGCTCCTTAAGGCGTGGGTCTGTCCCTCCTAGTTGTGGGTATGTAGCCACTTCGAGGTTTAGTTTATGAATGGCTCAAGAGATGGCGTGTTCCGGAATTAACTTTATGTAGAGATGACAGATGGCGCTTAGCAAGGCACTCGCTCTGGCGCTGCTCGTAGTTTAGCTGGATGGAGGCAGTAGACAAGGCTGCGGAGCGGAGAGCGCGCAAGGCGGCGGCAGCGCGCGCTCGCAGACAGAATCCAGCCGTGCGAGAGCGAGAGGCCGAAGCATGTCGTCAGGTTGCGCGTCGACGCCGCCAAGATCCGGCCGTGCGAGAGCGGGAAGCCGAATCGCGTCGTCAGTCTGCTCGGCGACGCCGCCAAGATCCGGCCGTACGAGAGTGGGAAGCCGAAGCGGCACGGCAGCGTCGCCAAGATCCGGCCGTACGAGAGCGGGAAGCCGAAGCGGCATCGGCAGCGGCGCCAAGAGGATCTGCAGAACGTCAGGGAACGGGAAGCGGCAAGAAAGCGCGCGTATCGGCAGGCAGACCCCGATGCAGCGAGAGCTCGTGAGGCGTCTGCAAAACGCATCAGGCGAGCTCAGCCCGAAGGTGCCGACGCGCGGTTTAAGCGAGACTTTCTAGACGTTTCGTTCGGCCATAGCTGTGGTGTGTGTGATAGATTGTGGTTTGTATACACACACACACAGTGTTTCTCACGTCTTTACATGGCGATGAGTGGGCGAATTAACGGAAGAATCGCTGGTTTACCGACGATTCACTCCGGAGCTTCGCCCACTCATCATCATTCACCACGTGGATATGCAGCGACTTTTTTCGCCAAGTCTCTTCTCCCTTTCCCTTTCCCTAACTTTAATGCAAAAATCTCAATAATCACCTTCTCCCCTCTTTTGTTCATAATACTTACACGGCTGCACTTGCCGACCTGCACTATTCCCATTATATATACGGTGCAGCCTGTCCCTATGGGGAGGCGAGTGGGTTCCCTAGATATCTTGGGAGACGGGCCCCTTCCGACATTTGCGAAGCTGAGATGACGTGTCACGTCACTGCCGCAAATGCGGAACTAGCGCGGGCCTTAAATCAGCAACGGTTGTCGTCTACCCAGCTGAACAGAATTCGAAGCTGAAGTACACGGAGCTGGTCAGAAATTGAGTCCGCCGAAACCAGTGGCGGGATGGTCTAATTGGTTAAGGCGTCGCCCTAGACGGCGTAGGTTGCGGGCTCAATTCCCGCTCCTGGCCCAATTTTTCGCCAGCTCTCTTTCCTTCCCTGTTCCTAACTTTAATGCAAAAAATTCAATAATCACCTTCTCCCCTCTTTGTTCACAATATATATGACTGCACTTGTATATATATATATATATATATATATATATATATACATACACATGTATATATATATATATGGTTTCATTCAAATCCTGCAGGCAAAAAGGGTCGAATTTTTAATTTCGCTGAAAAAAATATATGTTATGGCGTCGTCTCTAAAAACACAGTAGCCACAAACCGCAAGTTCGTGGGATATTTGGTTCTCGACTAACGAATTTTAAAATATGCCGCGGCGGAAAGCAGTGTTTTTCACATCCGTCGTGGGTCGGATGTTTCGCTCGATCTCCCGTCGTGGATTTTCAGTCCACATTATATTAACTTTTTTCAAGCACTCTGTGGGCATAGGTAAAAGGCTCTAATACCATGAAATAATTTTAGGCGTTTTGCTTTTTTTCTGTAAAAATATCAAAAACGCCCCCTCGGTCAATTGTTGACGAACTTTGACAATTAAATACTGGCGATCTACTTGGGTTACATGAATATTTTTATGTCTATGGAGAGCCCAAAACACGCTCTTTATAGATATTATAAAATGATTTACCTGTATCAAATAGCCTTTGCGGGACGTTTACGTTAATGTTATGCGAAAACCAAAAAGTACCAATTTTAAGATCGATTTTCTAAAAAAATAACTTTTTATTTTTTGTTAAAATGTAGTTATGATAGTTGTCTACTCGAAAAGCAAGTCGAGAAAGTGTATATTTTGTTTGTATGTTTTATATTTAAGCATCAATATCGTACAAAAACGTGTTTTTACGGCTTGAAACGGACTTGCGAATTGCGCGTCTTTCACAAACTTGGAAATATTTTTGACTTTTTTCAACGCACCCACATAAAAATGAAATACAGCAGTTCCATCCTGTTATATTTATTGATCATTTAAATTTTATTATAGGCGGCAAGCTACATTGGAGCAGTTCAAAAGAGAAAGCAACACTTCTTGACAGACCAGCAGGCGTCGTAAATTTTAATGTATAGAAATCGGCAGACGTCCTATTGATCCGGGCCTTCATTGGCCTATATGAACGTCCCGCCCTTTCGGAACAAGCAGATGACCACGACCTTTCGCGCTCGTTGTGTTAGATAGGACGGCCCGTGACAGTAAAGCGAGCAGCGCACCCTGTGTCACGAGGAGTGAAATGGTACGAATGTGTCGTTGACGCGGCGAACAGTGACGGCCACCCAGGAGTAGTCAGTCAGTCACAGTATTGCAGAAGGGAAAGCAAAGTAACTGTTGCCCGGGAGGATGAGAACACCATGGCCTTACAATATCGACGGTCAACAACAGTTCTGCCTGCCAAAACAACGCCGCGTGCGAGCTAAAACCGGCGGCGCGGGACGAAAATCGCGCACGCACACGAAGATGGGCCGGTTTCGTTAGGGATGTGGGAAAATTTTGAAACCAGCCATCCGTGCACGCGTGAAACGATACCGCGTATTCGCCCAAGCTTCGAACGCCCTATCCTAGAAATGGCCGTGCTCTGCAAAGTGGTTGTCCTGTGCTTGTCCTCCGTGTTTTATTCTTTCAATTTTATGTACTCTATCTCCCTCCGCGGAAATCCGATAGCACCGAAGGGTTATCTCTTTTGGAAACAGCAAAGCCCGGAGACTAGCATAAAAAACGAGCGTGTTGGTAAATATACTTGTGTCTATTCTGCCCGGAGACTAGTTGGGTCGAAGTCAGCCTCCTTGGCAACTATAACCGTTTGTGAAGAGTGGTCTTCTCCGGAGATGAAAAGTTAGCGCCGGCTGACGTGTTTTTTTTTTTTTAAAGGGAAGGGTTAAAGAAAACGTTTGAGTAACTGCATGCAGTAACTACCTCCAAAGCTCCTCCCCCGATATGAAGCTCGAGGCATGTTACGTCTCGGTTGCCTTCTCGCGCACCGCTGCTCGAAACTATTCTTCACTTTGTTTCGCACAGCCACGACGGATGTGCGGAACAGAGTGAAGAATAGATTCGAGCATCATCTGGACGCCATCATCCTGCCAGGCTTCAGTGTCATGGGACTGGACTCGGCGTCGGTCAGTTAAGACTTTTTTTTTAATTTTATTTCGTGTGTGTTTCTTCGCCCCGCTGAACTTTGTTTCTCGGGTGCGGTTCTGCTGAACTTTTTTTTTTATGTTTCGTTACTAACTGTTTGTTAGCATTGTTTACTTGTTGGGTTTATTTCTTCATGGCGTAGCGGCCTGACGGTGCTGTAGAGAGCGTGTTCGCACGCATTTGGTTGTGTCCCGTTTAGGAAATGCCCGGAGGAGTTGGTTTTTGTTCTTGCCGTGTGCGGCTGAGTTTTTCTGTCTTAATTAACTTTTTTTTCCTTTACGTGTCGTTGACTTCTTTGTCTGACCAGGCGTGGACCTATCGCCTTGCCATGGCTCGAACCTAAATCTTTTATTTTTTTACCGCAATTTTCGTTAAGATCGGAGTTGGGTAATTTTATTCTTATTTATTTATATTTATTCCCTACCCTTCTCCGTGACAATCTCTCCGTGTGTTTCGGATCGTTTCTGTGTCATCACTTTTGTGTATTACGGAAGTGAAAGGATATTCCCTGGTGATCTGTGCGATGTGCGGTGAACAAACCCTAGCGTTTGGTTTCGGAAAGAATTGTATATAATAGATCAATGACGTGGTGACTTTTCATGTCTTAGTAATATGACAGCTAATAGCTAGTCATGCTAGTTTACAGTGAAAGTTTTATCAATCGAAAAAATACAACGTCTGTGCCTCTTCGATATTGAAGGTCTACTAGGCCTGCTGATTTGATTAGATATGTTTCTCGTGGTTTCCCGCTCTTTTCAAAACATAAATAACTATTCAATACCACAAAATGCGTTTATAATTGATTACAAAACGCAAACAAAAATTAAAGAAAACTTTTTTACAATTCATAGAAGCGCACGGTTTTTTTTTTTTTTGTCTGACTTAGGTCTTGCAAAACGAAGACGTCTTTTTCCGATATTGAGGCTTAAATATAGAACATACAAACAAAATATACACTTTCTCGACTTACTTTTCGAGTAGACAACTATCATATCTACATTTTAACAAAAAATAAAAAAAATAAAAAATATGTTTTTTGAGAAAATCGATCTTAAAATTGGTACTTTTTGGTTTTCGCATAACATTAACGTAAACGTCCCGCAAAGGCTATTTAATACAGGTAAATCATTTTATAATATCTATAAAGAGCGTGTTTTGGGCTCTCCGTAGACATAAAAAATATGCATGTAACCCAAGTAGATCGCCAGTATTTAATTGTCAAAGTTCGTCAACAATGGACCGAGGGGGCGTTTTTGACATTTTTACAGAAAAAAAGCAAAACGCCTAAAATTATTTTATGGTATTAGAGCCTTTTACCTCTGCCCACAGAGTGCTTTAAAAAAGTTAACATAATGTGGACTGAAAATCCACGACGGGAGATCGAGCGAAACATCCGACCCACGACGTATGTGAAAAACACTGCTTTCCGCCGCGGCATATTTTAAAATTCGTTAGTCGAGAACCAAATATCCCACGAACTTGCGGTTTGTGGCTACTGTGTTTATAGAGACGACGCCATAACATATATTTTTTTCAGCGAAATTAAAAATGCGACCCTTTTTGCCTGCACGATTTGAGATGAAACCACCCATATATAAATGGGCTGTACATGCTAAAATGCCGGAGCTTCGGCGCTGCAGGTTTCTTTTTCTGTCAATAAATAAAACAAATAAATAAATGCAGATGTCAGGGTTATAAGAAGCACAGCATTCTGCTTTATCGGCTTCCGATTCGTTCGAAAGAAAGAACCACTTGCTCAAGATGGCTGCCGTGCCGGTGCCCGCGGGGCCCAGGCACGGCGCGCGAAAGCCGGGCCCGTATAGCTCACGATCCAGCCCGAAATGACAACTCGAGTTGTTTGCAGCCCTCGTATATCTGTGGGGAAAAGCCATCCTGCAGGTAATTAGGCCCGGTGATTACCCGGCGAGTTGATTTACTCCCCGACGTTCATCATCGAACCAAACCGAGCACGGTGATCCGCCCCGGCTGACTTAGTACCCTTGTTTGCGGGAAAAAGGGGGGGGGGGGGGGGTTCACTGGTTAATACGGGTTGCTCGCTGCCTCGATCCGCAAATCTCTCGGCGTTGCCCAAAGCCAGCTGTAAGCTCGGCCAATCGGGCGCGGTGTTCTATCCAGCCGCTCGGCAACCGAGACATTTCCTCCCACGGGCGACCGAGGAACGTTCGGTCGCCTGGCGCTACCGCTCGTCTACTCCAAGCTTAATCGAATCCGACTTGGGTTCCAGTCACGTCGGACCCTCGCTTCTGTGCGGCCTTTCTTTTTCCCCTCCCTTTTAAGGGCCGTTTCAGAGATGAAAGCGCGGGACGAAAGACCCGGTCCGGCGAAACCTCGACCGCCTCATGGTGGACTGCGGCATTAGACCTTTGGTCCAGTTTACTTCTCAGTAAATTGCGGCCGCGTCCTTTTGCGGCTAGCTGTGACAGCCTGGAGACAGTGGGGCGCCGTCTACTACGTACGGGTTTGTCAACAATTTACGTCTACTATACGTACGGGTTTGTCAACTATATATGTCTACTACGTACGGGTTTGTCAACAATATAGGCCGTCGGAACCGCGATATCTATGCTGCTATTTCCTCACGCATGCGTTAGGCATATAACCCCGAAGGACGAAGACATATTGACACTATGATAGAAACGTCAATGTTGTCCGCCCAACAACACCCACAATAAAGCGCGCTATCCTTCAGCTTCTATCGAAAACGAGCGAAAACGGCTCGATAGGAGCTTTTTTATTGCAATGCGCGAGGATCTTCAATCTGTCAGTTCCTCCATACGGCCTCGTAACAAGCTCCAGCTCATCCGAGTGTCAGTGAGTGCGCAGCAGCACATCCGAGGAATCCACGTGGTTCCACTGCCGCGTGTATTCTCCCAATTCCAGGTCCCCCACAGCGTGAGTGGGTCAAGCGGGTCGCGCAGAGACCGAAGCGACAAGGTGCGGCTTCCATGCGGCTCACGTCTGAGGCCTGCGAGCAGCGGTCCCGCGGCGCTGCACGCCATTTGAAATTCGCTCGAGCGGTCAACCGGCTGCAACGCGCGTTGGTCTCCGGGCTCATTCGATGGACGTAGCCAAATTAGGAGCAGAGGCATTCTCATCGCTTTCGGGAACGAGCCTGCGCCGTCCGACGAAATTGGTCTGCCTCGTGATTAGGCCTCATTGGTGCCGTCGACGCCGATTGGCGTGTTGCGCCCGTCCCAATCTCCCGTGGCCGATCGCCCGCTTTCCGTCCCCGCCGGCACGGAGCCCGCCGGTTTCCCAAACAGGAGTCCAAATTGATGCAAAGTTTGCTCAGTCTCAAATCGGTTTGCTAACGCACCGACGCCGCTGTGGAACGTTTCCCGTTTAGGCGAAGCTATTGGCACGGACGCGTTATCGTTCGCTCGAGGCGGTGGTTTCCACCCGATTGTGCGACGGGTCCACACTTGACATGCCATCTTTGCAGGTGCCACCGGCGTGTCGGTTTTGCCGCGGTGCGCGGAACCGATCGTGATTTTGCGAACGGAAGCAACCGCGCACGGATCTGTTGAGAATTAAGCGTCTCTGCTATAGTACGATGTTTTTCTTCCGTTTGTAAGGAAACGTTTTATATGCATTCACTCTCTTTTCGTGTGCCAGTATTTAAAAAGGTGACTGTCGAACACAAGCTCCGTCTGAACTGCGTATACACGAATGGTTTCTCGTTCAAGATTCGACAGCGTACAAACCCGGGCTGAGAGCATTGTGGTGAAACATAAAATGGCGTGCACTTCTTACTCGTGAATTCAGCGCACACCAATGTGCCACCTATAAACTGCAACATACATACGTGAAAGTAAAACAATCGCTATTGCGATTTTTTAAGATACCTGTGGCCGCCTTTTTTAATTGTTTATTTTTTATGCAAATGCTATTGATGTTTCGCTAGCATCGTAACTACGTGGATAGATTTTTTGTTTTTTGTTTATCTCTTGTAATCTTTCATCTTATCAATATTTGCAGGGTTTCCTTCATCAGAATAGCCTGTTAAAGCTTAGACTAACTTCTCTCTTTTAATAAATAGCTTCTCTTTCTCTCTCTCTCTCTCTCTTTCCCTGAATTGCTTGGAAGAGTCGTGCGATCATACCCTCATCGTTTAGTACATAACACACCATCAGAATCAAGAAAGAGGCATATTTCAAGTAATCAAGGCACTTGGAGCAAGAAGCTTTCCTTGCTACTTTCCACTCAATCTCGTCAAACGATCCCGCATTTGTCGTACCAAGAGACACTGCTTGTCGATCCCGCATTAAAAAAATTATATATATATATATATATATATATATATATATATATATATATATATATATATTTTTTATTTTTTTTTTAAATAGGTAACGGCTTATTTACGCGTGCTTGGTAGACAAAGCACGTTCTTGGATTTCTGTGTACGATAACTCAAGCGAAAAAGACAGCGGGTGGATCGAAAGGTTTTACTCGAACGCAGGGTAATTATTCTTCATGGATAAGCCATTATTGTTCTCCAAGGTAGGCTCATTTATTCTTAGACGTTATTTAGGACGCTCTGTCAGGCGCTCGAGATATCGCATCGTGGATAAAGAACTTCCTTCCATGTATTTGTTTACGACTTTTTTTTTTGTTGCGATTACATTTTTAGGTGCATTGATTTGTTTATTCTGAGATTCAGCAAAGGACGCCGTATTTTTAGCTCGGGTGCACGGCCTGCTTGTGCATGGAGCGTCTCTCCTGCGACTAATAATACAAGTAAGAACGACCAAAAAATAGTGAGGAGCGGCATATATATCCCCATGTCATTACTTCGAATCAAAACCCGATGCTGGCTCTGCTGCCAAAATCGAAGTGAAACGTGTGTCTTCCTAGCTGTTATGTTCATCTTCTGCACGGAGAGTACGGCGATTTTATGCGGGATATATCCAACGTCAATGCCGAATACACAAATAACAACTTATCCAGAGTCGCTAAAATCGGCAGAAGCACTCGAATAACATTGTTTTAATGTATGCGTGTCAAAGGTTAATAATGGGCCTGACATAAAGAAACCCAAATTTAATAAATGTTAGTATTAAACTGAGTTGGTGGAAACGTGTGACTATTGGTGAAACCGGTTCTGCGGTATGTGGCAATCGTGGAGCCAACAGTACCTGGTGCCGGTTGAAGTGGTAAATCAAACTACTAAACGTCTGCTCATTTCGCATTATTTAATTAGAGGCATTATTTAATTAGAGGAGAACATAATTAATTAACAACGCTGAGCAACAAAAACGGCGCCAATAAAAAGATCACAATAAAGTGTGAATGAAAAAAAAAAAAGTCTGCATTTCCCTTTTAGCTGGAAAGGCTCTTCGGTTCTAAAGCGTGTTACAACTATTGAACTTGTAAACTAAATTCTATGCTTTAGTTTTCGTTCTAATTCTGTTGGTTCGGAAACTACATTGAATTCTAATGAATCTATAATAGGAAACTACGTTGTGCCTCAGTGAATTACAATGACGACTAATTCTTATGCAAATTCATACGTTTTCGAATAATGGCTCCCGTTTCCCCAACGTATTCAAAGGATAATTTTTTTCTTCATAATTCAATGAAACAATATTGTTCATGGCACGTGCAAAATTCCCCCTATTATTTTTTTAATGGAAATCACTCGGTGTACTTTGAACGGACTCGGCACCTATTATGGCCGGAACAAAGACAACCGCGAGTATTATTAAATTTTGTGCAAATACGCTCACTGAGAAATCGATTTTTTTCCGTCAAGCAATTTCCGGATACGGATTTAAAAGCAATTTTGTGTCAAACTCCTATAGACGAGGCGTCGATTTCCTATTACAACAGCTGTCACGCATCCAGAACAAGAAAGAAATTGCATGCAGTCAAAAACCACATTTACGACGTTCATGTTTTGAGGACTGCTGAGAAAGTGCATACACGCGCTAGAGGAGGCGCATGATTGGTGAGGCACTCAAAGTAACCTTCGCTAGTTTAGAAAGATGGCAGGAGTTACAAAAAAAAAAAAAGAGTAATGCGATCACACACCTCTTCCGCCATCTTTTTGGCGGTCATGTGATTTTTCATTGTTGCATTTGGGGAGACGTATGTATGTTTTGTCATTTGGTTAAAACGCGGCTCTATTGTCCATCCATGTTCGCCCAACGTCAACATGGGAAGAGTCATTACGCTGTCAAAGTATATCTTGAAATTCCGTTTCTAAGGCGCTTGCTTCACATACGAACAATACAGATAGAAACTTAACAAAAGGAGGAGATGATAGTGCGCGGAGACGTCGGAACACCGAACTCTGGTTTGAATGATTGGTGGGTAGGCGGGTTTCTAGGAGTTTTAGCGAGTCATTTTTTGGAGCACACGGTCCCGAAATCACAAACGGTGCAGCTGCTCCGTTCCGTAAACCGTACGTAAAATTTGCTGTGAGTTACCGAATCGCAAAAACTCGTGCAACCGTTTCAACGATTGTGATGATTGCGTTTGACCGGCAGCGCCATCTCGTAGTCTATATCTGAAACGTTCCGCAGCGTGCACGCGAGTCTGTGGCTCGCGTTTCACGGCGCACACTGTTGTAAACAAGACGGCCGAGGTAACATTTACCGGTTGGAATTTGAAAGAGCTCTGCAGCTAGATAAAGTAGTACAATGTGTCCGATCGACCACAAAGGTTGGCGATGTGTCTCTATCCGCTTGAGCTTGAACGATCGTTCGCGTCGTGCCTTCGAACCAACGCGTAGAACCAAATAATTTCGTCTGCTCGTGGTCGCCACCACGGCTGGTTAGCCCGGACTACGAAATTTTAATCACGCGCGTCGTTTGCAGCATTCACGATCGCTTGCCATTGTGAGTAATCGTCGAAATGATTTGGTTCGACTTCTCAGACAAAGCAAAAAGTAGCAGGATGGCAAATCGCCTCCCGCTATGGTAAGTCTAACGCTCGGCTTGGCCGGCGGGGTAGACCGCCATCTTTAATTTTTCTCGAGCCGTGGACGGTGTTGGCTACGTTAAGGTGACGACTCCGTTGCGATGACGACTCCAGCGGCTGGAGTGGGAGGAACGAACGAGAAGCGCATCCCAAAGCCCCCAACGACTCGCGCTCACATGCGCAGTGCGTTGGGGACGAACCTTTCGTGTCGAAATAACTCGCTAAAACTCCCTTTTGTCTATGCTCGATGTTCGAACGCGTCCGAACGCGATTGCCGAACACCGGACGTCCCGGGTTCGAACGCTTTCGAAGAGTGCAGTGAAGACAAAGGCAGCTCGCTTGGCGTCTACCCACTAATCATTCGAACCAGAGCTCGGTGCACTGGTGTCCCCCGCGCGGTGTCGTGTCCCCTCCCCCCCCCCTCCTTTCCCTCAGTTTCTACTTTCTACCCGTGTAGTTCTTACGCGAGCTGATAAACCTGTCGGAAATAACGAAGACGAGAAATTAATTAGAACGAGCCGTCAAATCACTGGGTCCTGGGACCTAATCACGCGGCGGGACCGGGACATCCCCGCCTGCTGCGATTGGTCAGCGCCGCACCGCCGACCAATCGCAGCCCGGTCCCTTGGTCCCGGTTCCGTGTAGGTTAGGGCCCCTGATGGGGGAACGGCTTGTTTTTATAACGACGTTGAAGCATAAGGTTTCTGCTCATTTTGTCCACGTTTTTTTTAACGTGAAACGTTCTTTGGCTAGTTGCTCGGATTTCCTGAAGCCGCATTTCGCGAAGCCGTGGCCTGTGAGTCAAATGGCTTCATGTTACGTGACCTATACACAAAATCACTTTCCCGCTAAATTACACGGACGTCACGTGACATGGTCACGTGACCTATACGCAAATTCAGTTCTTTGCTAGATTTAGTGGGACAATTGACGTCACGTGACCTCAACACAAATTCAGTATCCCCTAAGTTTAGCGGAAGACATTGACGTCACGTGACATGATGTCACGTGACCTATGAGCAAATTCAGTTTCCCGCTAAAACGGACGTCACGGGACCTACACATAAATTCAGTTTATCCTCTACCCGTCATTCCTCATACTCGGACTAAAGGCCGACCCGATCGACGGGGTAAAGTTAATGGGTGAATGGGTCGATGAGTCAATGGGATGGAGAGGAGTGGAGATACCTGGAGGCACAGCTCGAGAAGGAATGCCTAGACTCTCGTTACTAGCGCTTGTGATGTACGAACGTTTCACGTATCCAACAGAATCGCCTAGCAACTTGCCACTGCCATTTCTTTGTTGAGGCGTAGGAGTACGACAGTTCTTACCACCACTGTGTTTTATATGCAGTATTTATTCCTAAATGTGATGATCCCGTTCAACTCCCAAATGTCCAGTCTCCTATTAGTCTTAGTAACATCGATGATAAAGTTTTCATGAATGTCCTCACGAGCCGATTACGGTGCGTGACAACGCCGTGTTGTAGGGCCGCACGTGTGTGGTATACGGGGTCGAGGTGTTGTATTCTAAGTCCAACGTTCAGGTCGTGCGCAGTATCTTAGAGTGTTGCGACCCTCGGTCGAGTGTTTTTTTCAAGTCCAGTTTAAAGTATTTCGTACAAAGGTGGTGCAGTTATTCTAGAGGGGTGCGGTGCGGATGGCATATTGCAATTGTACAAAGAGTCAGGCACGTATCCAGGGGGGGGGGGGATGGGGCCCGCCCTTCCCCCGAAATCTTTCATTTTGCTGGGGCCTCCTCTCCCCTCCCTCTCAAACAGCATTTTGTCATTTTGCTGGGGCCTCCCCCCCCCCCTCCCCTCCCCGAATCAAAATCCTGGCTACGTGCCTGCAAAGAGTCGTGTAGTCAAAAAGCGTGCCAGTGAACGCGTCTCTGTCAAATCTTTCATTCGGCAGAGATGTCCTTCTTCGCCGCCACTGTTTGTTGTTGTAAATAAAACACTCGTATTTGGGTAATATTCATGACCGCTATGTTCGCGGTTTCATGTTGAATACAGGCAAAGTCCGCATTCTTGTCTATGCAGATGACATTGCGATTTGTTCTTGTTACTTTAATACCCAGTGTTAAGGGAGTGTAGAAATCACGAGAACGGTTTTACTCGCAAATCGGAGTGCTCCATGAACTAGGCAGAAATTTCGAGATTCTGGCGCGGTGAATGGCCTCCCAATCCAAACCTTTGCGCAAACATTGAACGGACCACTCTACCGACCCGTTACCTGGGAATTCCATTAGAGTTCTACCGTGACAACGCTCGTCTGTGACACGAAGAAACCAGTAGGCTACGTGAAAAGCAGCAAGGACCGGTTGCCGCCCCTGTTTATCGATTTTTAAACGGCTGTGTAACTTAGTTTTGGTTGCCAAGCTTTGGTATCTTCTTCAACAATTCCCTTGTTCTCTCATTCGTATTCAACAGTTGTGTGTTAGCAGTTTTCCTGTAAGTCCCCTCTTGGGAGCGCACCGGCCGAACAATTTTATTTCGGCGAGTTCGTTGAGGTGGTCTTCTTTGTCTCAACTCTTTATTCGTCAAGTTGTCAATCGCTCTAGTTTTCTGCTTGACCAAAGCGATCCTTTTACAAAGCGTTCTTCGGGTGTGCTTGTATGGTGCTCTGCAAGATTTTGTTGTTTTGACTAGTGACGGCGTGACTCGGCTACTGAGGTCCTACTTAAAATAAGTTTGTGCACATAAATTTTTGACCACGCGTTGTTTTTTTTCGCTTTTTTATGTTTGTTTAATCTTTCACGAAAACGACTGACGAAAGATTTAATAAAAAAATTTCTTCTTTTTTTTTGTCATTTTTAAGGTCGATTGAACGATATACACTGCACTTTAAGGACAGGCCGTGTTTTGCCGCGGAAAGAAAATGCTGTTCCGCACACAAACGGTAAACATTTTTTTTTTTTCAAGTCCATAGCGGATTATTTTAGTTGAGGCATGGCTTCAGGAAAAGGGTGTGTTCGTTTCCAGGGCTGTGAATTACAACCCGAGTCTATAGAATACGTGTTTTTGTATTGCTGAGATGTGGTGCTTTGTTGGGATCAGTCTACAGCAAACTTTGTAAAAGGGCCTAGCTCGCCTTAACTGCACACGGTATACATTTTCTAGCCACACGCTAAAAAAATTCCATGCGTCTACTTTCCCGCACAACACTCGGAGAGCCAATCACCGCAACTTGCGGAGGCAGCTCAGCGAATGACGATGCCGAAATATATGTTTAGACCAAAAAACGCAGCCTGAGGTGTGACATTAAGCAATGCAAAACGTCCCGCTTGCAAAGCACACACACACACACATTCACACACACACACACACACACGCACACGACACAGACACTGCGCTGTTTTTGAGACAATTATTGCAATGTTCCTTCTCTACGAAAAATATTTTTCGACTACTCTTATTTGCTTTTATAATCTAAAAAAACATACACATTTTAATATAACAGCGTTTGCAATCTCAACGAAATGTCGCGTTCTCATAGGTCACAAGTCGTCCTGGCTGCCGGGACAATGCTCCTCCCATCGCCGGAGATGATGTCGGAGTGTTTGATCTTTGATCGTTTTTTTTTTAATAGGAAAATCGGGCGCATCATTATTATACTTATGAATTTCCAGGATATTTAGAGCCCGCAGAGCGAGTTATCGTCATATTTAGGCGATCTCAGAAACCTCTTCAGGGCACCTTTAACACAGTTGGTTCGCAGCATCGGATTCACAATCGGAGGTATCCCGGTTCCAAACCAAGCTTTACCGCGCTTTGCTCAGTTTTTTTTTTTTTTTTTTTGTGACGGTTTTACGTTACAGGAGTGCGTTACAGGAATTTGCTTAAAAGCGTGTGCTTTACGTAAGTGATCTTTACGCAAATGTGCCTTGCGTAACTGTGCTTTACAGAAATGTGCATTGCAGTATTATGCGTTACATGAATGTGCGTTACAGAATCTGACAGGAGCCAGCCATATGTATTTAATTTATAAATACTGCTAACCTCCTTTTGGAGGTTGTGGCAGGAGGGGTGATACAAGGTAATGCACAATAATTTATACATCGGACAAAAACATAGTTTTACAAATACTCCGTAGAAAATGTATACAGAAATACAACACTCAAAGTACAATTCAAAACAAAACAGACATATAATCGAAACCTATTTCAAGGACCACTTTCCATTGAATTCATAAATATGTCAGTGGTTGATAAATTGACTTGCGCTTCGGGAAGGCTATTCCATTCCTATATCCTAAGTGGGAAAAAGATAAAAATAAAAGAGTCACTGCGATAAATGTACGGGACTAACGCCCTATTATACAAGCTTCGTGTTGCACGAACCAGTCGCGGCAGAGCTAAATAGTTTGAAGGGTCCATTTTGAAATCATCGCCAAGTAATGAATATATAAAGACTTCAGTCTCGCGCCTAGTCGATAAAAATTCAATATGAGCCATTTCGTAAAAGGGTTGACAGATTCCTTTCGTTTGTACTGGCTGTATGTGAAACGTAGCGCAAGTCTCTAGAGCTTCTCTAATTTGTCAGTGTTTGTGGCCGTGTGAGGGTCCCAAACCTGAGAAGCATATTGAAGGACAGGCCTTACCGGGGTTTTGTATGAAGTGAATTTTATGTCAAATGAGGAGTGCTTTAAATTACGCTTCAAGTACCATAAGTTTACCATTTATCGCATTCAATGTTTAAAGAAGTTTGTATCTTACCTTTCGTTTACCTCTCCAGCTTCGAGTTTTAAAAACACCACGTTCATTGAATATCTGCACAGGCAAGCGTTCACATCAATGCGATGCCTCTTTTGTTGTCATTTCCTCCGCGCGAACTCATTGCAACTGGGTGCCGAACCGCCACACACTATTCCCCCTAACATCTTGAACACGTATAAGCGTCCTTTAATGCAGACAGCTTTGATTGAACTCGAGATGTCAGCAACTTTTTCTGTCCCTTGAAGTGTAGCAAGGGGGGGGGGGGGGGGGTTACTCAGCATTGCCGCTTTGCCCCTCCCTGGAAATTTCAGGGGAAACCAAGCCCCTTCCCCCCGAAGTCGGCGCCTATATGGTAGCAGCCTTAGAAACCAGTAGCCTTAGAACTACGAATGAATCGAATGAGTGAGAGCCGAGATGAATTGTGAGCACGCGCTGCGTAAACGAGAGATGACTGCATTCACACGATAAGAGGGCAATTCATTGCTGGCCTCGCGTCTCCCATACGGAGGACGCGTGTACCAAGTCCTACCAGAATGAAAACGAGACAAAAGAAACAGGCGAGAGCGCCGAACGCGAAACTCGCTGACGAAAGGGACGGGGGGAGCGAAAGTCTGATGCTCCACCGCGTCACCGGGACGCGGTGCCCTCAAACGTAAATGAAGACATGTTGCCCGAGTGCCGACGGGGGCTTCCAGTACGCGTGCTAGGTTGCCTACTCTGTCAGCCATCAGACACCACCGCGGGCTCGGACAGTAAAGGGCCAAAAAAAAAAAAAGAGAAAGAAAGGAAGCAAACCGACTCGAGAAACTCGAGTGTGGCCTGATGGAAAGTGCCTCGCCTTTTCGCCGGTGTCACCTATGGCAAACACATCGGTTGACGTTTCACGCACATTTCTCGTTTAAAAGTATTCTTTCTTTTTATAACTCAGAACTCTTCGAAATAGCGAAACGCGATGCTTTTTTTTTTTCTTCCTATGTTGAGTATATAAGGGCCTTTTTCTTCTTCGTTTGGCTACCGGCTGTCGTGTCCGCCGTCTGTTGCGCCGAAGGGGTAAAAAAAACACGGCGTCACGAAAAATACTCGGTGGGTGCAGCGGCCGGTCAGGTAACACGATGTCCTCCCTTTAAACCTCAGACTCGCTAACATGTTCTCCCCCTTCCCCCTCTTTGTTTTTCCTCTCTTCTTTTTTAAGAGCAAACAAGAAGAAAAAAAAACCCGCAAATATACAAAAACAAAACTAAAAGATATGAAAGACTTCGATTGGACTAGCTTATGTTCGCCGTCTACAAAATAAGAAAGAAGTAAAAATAATGGCCTTGCGAAAGTACAGACAGTCGAAGGCGTGAGTGAAAATAAGAGAATAAACGAGTGCCCAAATTCGATTTTGACGACACACTTAAAGCTACCCTGGCGCTCGCGTCTAAAAAAAAACAAAAGACGATAATTCGATCGGACAGGTGAACAAAATTGACGCTGGCTTTTTTTGTGTTCTTTCTTGTTTTCCCGCTCAATCCGTGAGCCCAATACCGCCAGGACGGTGCCTCGCCTTTCTTTCCTCTCCTCGAATCGGACGCATTAGCAGAGCAGGTTTTCTCCCTTCCAGGTCGACAGCTTACGGCTTTAAAATTCACTTCCTGAACACGTCGTCAGTAATCCCCGTCTCAACTGGGAAATCCATGGGACCGATCTTTGTTCAACTTTTGGGGCGCGAGTGTAAACTGTAGCTCTCAGAGTTCTAGGCGTACAATCCTGCGTACTAAGAAATTTTACGCCCTTGCGGGTGTAAAAACAGGGTCCCAGAATTTACACCCGTGGCTACATCCTTTCAGCGCCCTTATTTAGACTAATTCACCCTTCTTAACCGTAAAATAGGACGCTGTTTCCTGGAACACCGTTCATTTTCTAAGGGTCTAAAAATGGCGTGGAAAAGAGTGCTACTGTGAGGTGAGGCAGACACCTTTTTAAAATGGCGTTCGCCGCATTGATAGCCGCTTCTCGCAGCGTTAGCGGAGGTTGTTTTAGCGACTATGTAGAATAATACTTCGCCTGTATCAAAGCTTTCACTGGGAAATTCATTCCTTGAACTTAGATATATATGACGGTTTACGACGAGAACTTGACGAGAACAAGAACACGAGAACGTGCCCGACTCGCGGGACTGTCGGCCTGTCCCGCATTGAGGTCTCGTGTCTATGCGTTCCTGAAGAAATACTCAAAATATTCAAAACGTCCCGCATTGCACACTGTCGTAAATTCACAATGCAACTCGTGGCGCTGCCGAAGAACGGGGCACGGGGAAGCGCGGAGGTCGCTGGTAATCGTGTAAATCGCAATAGTATACGCCATTTTCTATCCAAGCAATGCGGGAAACGACCGTGGTTCTTGAGGGGAACCGACGCGCATGCGCCGTTGTGCCTTTCCCCTCGGTGGCAAAATATTGCGCCACAGATCGCTCGCCAAGTGCTATAAAAAAAATTATTGTAATTATTTAAAAAAATTATGCTGTAGTCAACGCAAAAGGTGCATGTGAAAAGTTTTCTTTTCCCCCAGTGAACATGCACTTTTAAAAAAGCCCGTGCGTCTACTTTCCCGCACAACACTCGGAGAGCCAATCACCGCAACTTACGGAGGCAGCTCAGCTAATAACACGCCAAAACATATGTTTAGACCAAGAAAAACGCAGTCTGAGTGACATTAAGCAATGCAAAACGTCACGCTAGCATCGCCTAATGTCAGAACTCAGACTGCGTTTTTGGTCTAAACATATGTGCACTGCAAGCGCGACGTTTTGCATTGCTTAATGACAAAAATCAAATTGCTTTCTTTGGTCCTGTTCCCCTTTTCATCGTATTTGGAAAGTTCTGACGATCTCCTATATATGACCTATCCGAATTACTTAACAAACCAGGCACCTTCTGGAAAACGAAAATTGGTTCTTTTCCCACCTTCTAAATTTTTATTTGACGTTAAACACGTACAGAATTTAGTTGACTACGAATATCGCTTTATTAATCTTCCGACCTCTAAATTGCACACCGGATCAGTTTTATGCTTCCTCGATGAAATGCTTACTTCGCCCTATATTTTTCGATCGCGTCGAATAATACATTTATATTGTTGGCTGCCTAGGAACGTAAAAATGTACGTGAAAACCTGCTACCTTAAAGGGACACTGACACCCCACAATTTTTTTTTTCATTTTTCGCCACGCGATTTATTATTGTGTCGGAATACTACCCAATTAATATTTTGCTACAGAGTCACGCACTTTTTAAATAAAGCCAAAAAACGAAACTGCTCGAAACTGAAACCGAAACCCCTGCACCGTACGGTGAAGTGGAGAGGAGAGAGTGAGTGGCAGGAAGTCACGTAACTACACGCGACTGTGCGATTTGTTTTTTCCTGGTGCAGCAGACGAAATCCGTTGCAGGATCCGTTCGCCGTGTGATTTCTTTGCAGTTATGTTTGTTCCGCTCGCTGTTCTTACTTCAAGATGAGTTGTTTTGTACATTTAAGTGTTGGCACTTAGTAGTGAGTACCCGTGGTGAATTCCCGCGATAGGCTCCGGAAAGACAACTCCCAAGATGTTGCGTGAAGAGCTGCCTCACATGTCCTGCATCTGAAAGTGGCATTGTGCGGCAGGGGTGTCGAAAATGGAATCTCATACCATTTAGTTCAGCGACGTATCGTCCACAACAATTTTTTTTTCAGGTATAATTGTAAAAAAATATGTAAACATCGCAAAATGTTTAAAACAAATGGTACGCCCACACTAGGGATCGAACCGGTGCCCGCTGCATGTGAAGCGGACCTCTTTCCAACTTTTTCGTTCGTAGTCATGCAGCCTGTCGACTGTATGTCGGAAAGTTTGCTGCCGATTTCCCTCCAGTATATGCATTCCCGGCTTGAAGTCGGGCAGCACCACGCATTGACCACATTCGCACATAGTAAAGAAACCGTCCGCGTGCGTATTCAACTCGAAATACGCACTTCGTGCTTGACGTTTGAGCGAGCGATGTCTTCAGCCACGAGAAGGGACGACGGCTCGGCGACGTCTTCGTGCAGTCGGCTTGCTGGTCGGGCGTGTCGTACGGGATGAATATTAGTTGTTTTGATCGGTCCAAAATTTCTCTTTCGAAGGAAGACAGAATTCGCTGGTACCGTGAACGACAGTTCTTAAGTAGAGGTCCCACGCCCGTCGTCCGCTGCCGCCCGCGAGTCCCACGAAACGCGAAACGACGCCATGTTGAGAATTATGCAGTGGACGCACAGAATGCTTCCGGTTGTCTGTGCTACCTTTTTTTTTTTTTTCAATCAACGTATTTGTAGTTTTTTGGAAGCCACAAAAAATGGGTTTCATATTTTTTATTTTTTTTATTTTTAGTATTGACTGTGTGCCTTCAATGACCCATGACTTTGATTAAATTTGGTGGTCGCGTCTAAACCTTAGAAAACGGCCCGTGACCACGGAAAAGAGAGTGAGCGCGACTCAAACTGGCCACTTTTCGATCGGCGGTTTTCGGGCGGAAAGAAACCGAATTTCGAGCTGCTAATTCTGTTCTATGTAGTTGGGCTCTCATACTGCACGCACAACTAAAAACCTCGGCGAGCATAAATACCCTGTCAGTGTCCCTCTAAGTAGAACCGAAAAATATCAGGGATACACGAAATACGACACGCCGCGCTTTGCGCCTACTCTCTTCCAGTTTCTAGAAACAGCAGGAGAGAGGCGATCGAGGTGTGCCTTGGCTAGGGTGCCTTCCCGTGAGCACACGAAGGCAGCCTGGCCCGGGCGCGTAACGGGGACACCTCACGGAGCGAAGCCCGGGTCAATTCCGGGGCCTTGATTGGCCTATAGGAACGTCCGGCTCTTTCGGAAACAGCAGATGACCACGACCTTTCGCGCTTGTTGTGCAAGATAAAACGGCCCGTGACAGTAAACCGGGCAGCGAATCCTGTGTCACGAAGCCGCATAAGTGTAACTTTCACGGATTTTTTAAACAAATCTGTGAAGCTTAACAAAAAAAAAAATCCTGTGTATATATATGTACGTTCGTGTTTTTCCCCTCCTATCAGTAGTTCTTTTGGTGCTCTTAATGTAAAATGCACCACTTTTCTGTCTTCCTTTACTGTTGGTGAAGAAGATATAGTAGAGGCCATAAAAGAACTGAAACCCTAATTATCGAGAGGTGTTGACGACCTACCTATGTTTATTATAAAAGGCTGCTGTTCTTTACTTGCACCTGTTTTGATGCTCAAGGACGTTTTCCCCAAGCTTTGGAAAGTCTCTGTAGTTGTTCCTATTTTTAAGAACGGTGATTCGACATTTGTTAGTAATTACCGCCCAGTGTCATTGTTATGGAGTTTTTCACACGTTTTTGAAAAAGTAATACATAAGCGTGTTTACTTTTACCCTAGACCAATGATATCTGCATCTCAACATGGTATTTTAAAGTTTAGGGGAGGTCAGTTGGGTCAAATTTATGCACGTTTTTAAGTTACTGTGCACCAGTGATGTCAAGTAGATACGATCTATTTTGTGTATGTCATAATTTTTTGCTACAGAAGCTTGCCTTGCATTGTTTCAGCCCGCATCGTTGCTCGTAGTTTTCCACTTATCTAATCGATCGTCGGAACTCTGTTCGCATTTCTGATAGCTATTCCCGACGAGTTTATATCAAGTTCTGGTGTGCCCCGGGGATCCATCCTGGGACCACTTTTGTTCCTTTTGTTTACAAATGATCGTCCTTCCTGTATTACCGATGCAAAAATTATTTTGTTTGCTGATTATCTTAAACTTTTTATAGGTGTGAAGTCATTGTCTGATTGCTCCCTCTCCCGGCTGACATAGAACGTGTTTCTGAATGATGCGCCAAAAACCGCTTGAAGAAAGAGCGACGTACCTAATTTTTTTATATAATCTGGGAAGGGCCCCAATTCCTCAGGTTTCTTTTATCAAGGATCTCGCTTAATAATCACCTATCTTTAACCATTAATGAAGCACTTAGCGTACTGGGAATGATTTCACGATTGTTTAGCCAGTTTTCTACGGCCCGGTTGTTTACTACACTGGTTAAAGATGCTAGTGAGGTCAAGATTAGATTTTGGATCAATCATTTGGAATTCCTTCACTTTATCACAGGTTGTTGCAATCGACAATATACAAAAAACGAATGATTAGAATTGTGTACCACCGTTATATTAAAAAAAAATATTTCTACGATTATGAAACGTTACTTGCTCGATTTACG
Organism: Ixodes ricinus; assembly: GCA_037355805.1. Classification (NCBI taxonomy): domain Eukaryota; kingdom Metazoa; phylum Arthropoda; class Arachnida; order Ixodida; family Ixodidae; genus Ixodes; species Ixodes ricinus. The sequence continues at coordinate 90,697 of JAZHYW010052176.1, forward strand.
TTGCACAAGCTTGCCGTGCGGAGGCAATACAAAGATTTTATATGTCTTCACAAAGTTGTACACGGGGAAGTGAATTCAAT